>JASGCC010005232.1:0-16853 GCA_030067915.1 Hydractinia echinata | reverse complement strand
TTTACTGTGGGACCAATCCTAGCCGTTAGCCGCGCTGAAGAAATAGAGACAGTTTCAAAAACTACATTTCATTGACTTTCTAACGGTATCAGTCCGTTTGAGTTACAACGGTTGCGTCACATATTCGTACCAACATGTATTTAGCTATATTTTTCTGATATTACTAGGTTGCATCGCTTTTAACAGTGAAACGATTGACTGTGGGACTTAATTGAACTGATTTTGGACTTTGACCTTATAAATGTGATAAATGAGACAATTGACTCCAAGAAATAACATTCTTCTTAATTTGACATGATTGCTGGAACTCAGCAATTACACTGGGCGCTGTGGTAGCGCTTTATTTAAAAATTTAGATAAATAAGTCATTTTTTACTGTGGGACCAATTCTATAAGTTAGCGCGCGCTGAAGAAATAGAGACAGTTTCAAAAACTACATTTCATTGACTTTCTAACGGTATCAGTCCGTTTGAGTTACAACGGTTGCGTCACATATTCGTACCAACATGTATTTAGCTATATTTTTCTGATATTACTAGGTTGCATCGCTTTTAACAGTGAAACGATTGACTGTGGGACTTAATTGAACTGATTTTGGACTTTGACCTTATAAATGTGATAAATGAGACAATTGACTCCAAGAAATAACATTCTTCTTAATTTGACATGATTGCTGGAACTCAGCAATTACACTGGGCGCTGTGGTAGCGCTTTATTTAAAAATTTAGATAAATAAGTCATTTTTTACTGTGGGACCAATCCTAGCCGTTAGCGCGCGCTGAAGAAATAGAGACAGTTTCAAAAACTACATTTCATTGACTTTCTAACGGTATCATCCGTTTGAGTTACAACGGTTGCGTCACATATTCGTACCAACATGTATTTAGCGATATTTTTCTGATATTACTAGGTTGCATCGCTTTTAACAGTGAAACGATTGACTGTGGGACTTAATTGAACTGATTTTGGACTTTGACCTTATAAATGTGATAAATGAGACAATTGACTCCAAGAAATAACATTCTTCTTAATTTGACATGATTGCTGGAACTCAGCAATTACACTGGGCGCTGTGGTAGCGCTTTATTTAAAAATTTAGATAAATAAGTCATTTTTTACTGTGGGACCAATCCTAGCCGTTAGCGCGCGCTGAAGAAATAGAGACAGTTTCAAAAACTACATTTCATTGACTTTCTAACGGTATCAGTCCGTTTGAGTTACAACGGTTGCGTCACATATTCGTACCAACATGTATTTAGCGATATTTTTCTGATATTACTAGGTTGCATCGCTTTTAACAGTGAAACGATTGACTGTGGGACTTAATTGAACTGATTTTGGACTTTGACCTTATAAATGTGATAAATGAGACAATTGGACTCCAAGAAATAACATTCTTCTTAATTTGACATGATTGCTGGAACTCAGATTACACTGGGCGCTGTGGTAGCGCTTTATTTAAAAATTTAGATAAATAAGTCATTTTTTACTGTGGGACCAATCCTAGCCGTTAGCGCGCGCTGAAGAAATAGAGACAGTTTCAAAAACTACATTTCATTGACTTTCTAACGGTATCAGTCCGTTTGAGTTACAACGGTTGCGTCACATATTCGTACCAACATGTATTTAGCGATATTTTTCTGATATTACTAGGTTGCATCGCTTTTAACAGTGAAACGATTGACTGTGGGACTTAATTGAACTGATTTTGGACTTTGACCTTATAAATGTGATAAATGAGACAATTGGACTCCAAGAAATAACATTCTTCTTAATTTGACATGATTGCTGGAACTCAGCAATTACACTGGGCGCTGTGGTAGCGCTTTATTTAAAAATTTAGATAAATAAGTCATTTTTTACTGTGGGACCAATCCTAGCCGTTAGCGCGCGCTGAAGAAATAGAGACAGTTTCAAAAACTACATTTCATTGACTTTCTAACGGTATCAGTCCGTTTGAGTTACAACGGTTGCGTCACATATTCGTACCAACATGTATTTAGCGATATTTTTCTGATATTACTAGGTTGCATCGCTTTTAACAGTGAAACGATTGACTGTGGGACTTAATTGAACTGATTTTGGACTTTGACCTTATAAATGTGATAAATGAGACAATTACTCCAAGAAATAACATTCTTCTTAATTTGACATGATTGCTGGAACTCAGCAATTACACTGGGCGCTGTGGTAGCGCTTTATTTAAAAATTTAGATAAATAAGTCATTTTTTACTGTGGGACCAATCCTAGCCGTTAGCGCGCGCTGAAGAAATAGAGACAGTTTCAAAAACTACATTTCATTGACTTTCTAACGGTATCAGTCCGTTTGAGTTACAACGGTTGCGTCACATATTCGTACCAACATGTATTTAGCGATATTTTTCTGATATTACTAGGTTGCATCGCTTTTAACAGTGAAACGATTGACTGTGGGACTTAATTGAACTGATTTTGGACTTTGACCTTATAAATGTGATAAATGAGACAATTGGACTCCAAGAAATAACATTCTTCTTAATTTGACATGATTGCTGGAACTCAGCAATTACACTGGGCGCTGTGGTAGCGCTTTATTTAAAAATTTAGATAAATAAGTCATTTTTTACTGTGGGACCAATCCTAGCCGTTAGCGCGCGCTGAAGAAATAGAGACAGTTTCAAAAACTACATTTCATTGACTTTCTAACGGTATCAGTCCGTTTGAGTTACAACGGTTGCGTCACATATTCGTACCAACATGTATTTAGCGATATTTTTCTGATATTACTAGGTTGCATCGCTTTTAACAGTGAAACGATTGACTGTGGGACTTAATTGAACTGATTTTGGACTTTGACCTTATAAATGTGATAAATGAGACAATTGGACTCCAAGAAATAACATTCTTCTTAATTTGACATGATTGCTGGAACTCAGCAATTACACTGGGCGCTGTGGTAGCGCTTTATTTAAAAATTTAGATAAATAAGTCATTTTTTACTGTGGGACCAATCCTAGCCGTTAGCGCGCGCTGAAGAAATAGAGACAGTTTCAAAAACTACATTTCATTGACTTTCTAACGGTATCAGTCCGTTTGAGTTACAACGGTTGCGTCACATATTCGTACCAACATGTATTTAGCGATATTTTTCTGATATTACTAGGTTGCATCGCTTTTAACAGTGAAACGATTGACTGTGGGACTTAATTGAACTGATTTTGGACTTTGACCTTATAAATGTGATAAATGAGACAATTGACTCCAAGAAATAACATTCTTCTTAATTTGACATGATTGCTGGAACTCAGCAATTACACTGGGCGCTGTGGTAGCGCTTTATTTAAAAATTTAGATAAATAAGTCATTTTTTACTGTGGGACCAATCCTAGCCGTTAGCGCGCGCTGAAGAAATAGAGACAGTTTCAAAAACTACATTTCATTGACTTTCTAACGGTATCAGTCCGTTTGAGTTACAACGGTTGCGTCACATATTCGTACCAACATGTATTTAGCGATATTTTTCTGATATTACTAGGTTGCATCGCTTTTAACAGTGAAACGATTGACTGTGGGACTTAATTGAACTGATTTTGGACTTTGACCTTATAAATGTGATAAATGAGACAATTGGACTCCAAGAAATAACATTCTTCTTAATTTGACATGATTGCTGGAACTCAGCATTACACTGGGCGCTGTGGTAGCGCTTTATTTAAAAATTTAGATAAATAAGTCATTTTTTACTGTGGGACCAATCCTAGCCGTTAGCGCGCGCTGAAGAAATAGAGACAGTTTCAAAAACTACATTTCATTGACTTTCTAACGGTATCAGTCCGTTTGAGTTACAACGGTTGCGTCACATATTCGTACCAACATGTATTTAGCGATATTTTTCTGATATTACTAGGTTGCATCGCTTTTAACAGTGAAACGATTGACTGTGGGACTTAATTGAACTGATTTTGGACTTTGACCTTATAAATGTGATAAATGAGACAATTGGACTCCAAGAAATAACATTCTTCTTAATTTGACATGATTGCTGGAACTCAGCAATTACACTGGGCGCTGTGGTAGCGCTTTATTTAAAAATTTAGATAAATAAGTCATTTTTTACTGTGGGACCAATCCTAGCCGTTAGCGCGCGCTGAAGAAATAGAGACAGTTTCAAAAACTACATTTCATTGACTTTCTAACGGTATCAGTCCGTTTGAGTTACAACGGTTGCGTCACATATTCGTACCAACATGTATTTAGCGATATTTTTCTGATATTACTAGGTTGCATCGCTTTTAACAGTGAAACGATTGACTGTGGGACTTAATTGAACTGATTTTGGACTTTGACCTTATAAATGTGATAAATGAGACAATTGGACTCCAAGAAATAACATTCTTCTTAATTTGACATGATTGCTGGAACTCAGCAATTACACTGGGCGCTGTGGTAGCGCTTTATTTAAAAATTTAGATAAATAAGTCATTTTTTACTGTGGGACCAATCCTAGCCGTTAGCGCGCGCTGAAGAAATAGAGACAGTTTCAAAAACTACATTTCATTGACTTTCTAACGGTATCAGTCCGTTTGAGTTACAACGGTTGCGTCACATATTCGTACCAACATGTATTTAGCGATATTTTTCTGATATTACTAGGTTGCATCGCTTTTAACAGTGAAACGATTGACTGTGGGACTTAATTGAACTGATTTTGGACTTTGACCTTATAAATGTGATAAATGAGACAATTGGACTCCAAGAAATAACATTCTTCTTAATTTGACATGATTGCTGGAACTCAGCAATTACACTGGGCGCTGTGGTAGCGCTTTATTTAAAAATTTAGATAAATAAGTCATTTTTTACTGTGGGACCAATCCTAGCCGTTAGCGCGCGCTGAAGAAATAGAGACAGTTTCAAAAACTACATTTCATTGACTTTCTAACGGTATCAGTCCGTTTGAGTTACAACGGTTGCGTCACATATTCGTACCAACATGTATTTAGCGATATTTTTCTGATATTACTAGGTTGCATCGCTTTTAACAGTGAAACGATTGACTGTGGGACTTAATTGAACTGATTTTGGACTTTGACCTTATAAATGTGATAAATGAGACAATTGGACTCCAAGAAATAACATTCTTCTTAATTTGACATGATTGCTGGAACTCAGCAATTACACTGGGCGCTGTGGTAGCGCTTTATTTAAAAATTTAGATAAATAAGTCATTTTTTACTGTGGGACCAATCCTAGCCGTTAGCGCGCGCTGAAGAAATAGAGACAGTTTCAAAAACTACATTTCATTGACTTTCTAACGGTATCAGTCCGTTTGAGTTACAACGGTTGCGTCACATATTCGTACCAACATGTATTTAGCGATATTTTTCTGATATTACTAGGTTGCATCGCTTTTAACAGTGAAACGATTGACTGTGGGACTTAATTGAACTGATTTTGGACTTTGACCTTATAAATGTGATAAATGAGACAATTGGACTCCAAGAAATAACATTCTTCTTAATTTGACATGATTGCTGGAACTCAGCAATTACACTGGGCGCTGTGGTAGCGCTTTATTTAAAAATTTAGATAAATAAGTCATTTTTTACTGTGGGACCAATCCTAGCCGTTAGCGCGCGCTGAAGAAATAGAGACAGTTTCAAAAACTACATTTCATTGACTTTCTAACGGTATCAGTCCGTTTGAGTTACAACGGTTGCGTCACATATTCGTACCAACATGTATTTAGCGATATTTTTCTGATATTACTAGGTTGCATCGCTTTTAACAGTGAAACGATTGACTGTGGGACTTAATTGAACTGATTTTGGACTTTGACCTTATAAATGTGATAAATGAGACAATTGGACTCCAAGAAATAACATTCTTCTTAATTTGACATGATTGCTGGAACTCAGCAATTACACTGGGCGCTGTGGTAGCGCTTTATTTAAAAATTTAGATAAATAAGTCATTTTTTACTGTGGGACCAATCCTAGCCGTTAGCGCGCGCTGAAGAAATAGAGACAGTTTCAAAAACTACATTTCATTGACTTTCTAACGGTATCAGTCCGTTTGAGTTACAACGGTTGCGTCACATATTCGTACCAACATGTATTTAGCGATATTTTTCTGATATTACTAGGTTGCATCGCTTTTAACAGTGAAACGATTGACTGTGGGACTTAATTGAACTGATTTTGGACTTTGACCTTATAAATGTGATAAATGAGACAATTGACTCCAAGAAATAACATTCTTCTTAATTTGACATGATTGCTGGAACTCAGCAATTACACTGGGCGCTGTGGTAGCGCTTTATTTAAAAATTTAGATAAATAAGTCATTTTTTACTGTGGGACCAATCCTAGCCGTTAGCGCGCGCTGAAGAAATAGAGACAGTTTCAAAAACTACATTTCATTGACTTTCTAACGGTATCAGTCCGTTTGAGTTACAACGGTTGCGTCACATATTCGTACCAACATGTATTTAGCGATATTTTTCTGATATTACTAGGTTGCATCGCTTTTAACAGTGAAACGATTGACTGTGGGACTTAATTGAACTGATTTTGGACTTTGACCTTATAAATGTGATAAATGAGACAATTGACTCCAAGAAATAACATTCTTCTTAATTTGACATGATTGCTGGAACTCAGCAATTACACTGGGCGCTGTGGTAGCGCTTTATTTAAAAATTTAGATAAATAAGTCATTTTTTACTGTGGGACCAATCCTAGCCGTTAGCGCGCGCTGAAGAAATAGAGACAGTTTCAAAAACTACATTTCATTGACTTTCTAACGGTATCAGTCCGTTTGAGTTACAACGGTTGCGTCACATATTCGTACCAACATGTATTTAGCGATATTTTTCTGATATTACTAGGTTGCATCGCTTTTAACAGTGAAACGATTGACTGTGGGACTTAATTGAACTGATTTTGGACTTTGACCTTATAAATGTGATAAATGAGACAATTGGACTCCAAGAAATAACATTCTTCTTAATTTGACATGATTGCTGGAACTCAGCAATTACACTGGGCGCTGTGGTAGCGCTTTATTTAAAAATTTAGATAAATAAGTCATTTTTTACTGTGGGACCAATCCTAGCCGTTAGCGCGCGCTGAAGAAATAGAGACAGTTTCAAAAACTACATTTCATTGACTTTCTAACGGTATCAGTCCGTTTGAGTTACAACGGTTGCGTCACATATTCGTACCAACATGTATTTAGCGATATTTTTCTGATATTACTAGGTTGCATCGCTTTTAACAGTGAAACGATTGACTGTGGGACTTAATTGAACTGATTTTGGACTTTGACCTTATAAATGTGATAAATGAGACAATTGACTCCAAGAAATAACATTCTTCTTAATTTGACATGATTGCTGGAACTCAGCAATTACACTGGGCGCTGTGGTAGCGCTTTATTTAAAAATTTAGATAAATAAGTCATTTTTTACTGTGGGACCAATCCTAGCCGTTAGCGCGCGCTGAAGAAATAGAGACAGTTTCAAAAACTACATTTCATTGACTTTCTAACGGTATCAGTCCGTTTGAGTTACAACGGTTGCGTCACATATTCGTACCAACATGTATTTAGCGATATTTTTCTGATATTACTAGGTTGCATCGCTTTTAACAGTGAAACGATTGACTGTGGGACTTAATTGAACTGATTTTGGACTTTGACCTTATAAATGTGATAAATGAGACAATTGACTCCAAGAAATAACATTCTTCTTAATTTGACATGATTGCTGGAACTCAGCAATTACACTGGGCGCTGTGGTAGCGCTTTATTTAAAAATTTAGATAAATAAGTCATTTTTTACTGTGGGACCAATCCTAGCCGTTAGCGCGCGCTGAAGAAATAGAGACAGTTTCAAAAACTACATTTCATTGACTTTCTAACGGTATCAGTCCGTTTGAGTTACAACGGTTGCGTCACATATTCGTACCAACATGTATTTAGCGATATTTTTCTGATATTACTAGGTTGCATCGCTTTTAACAGTGAAACGATTGACTGTGGGACTTAATTGAACTGATTTTGGACTTTGACCTTATAAATGTGATAAATGAGACAATTGACTCCAAGAAATAACATTCTTCTTAATTTGACATGATTGCTGGAACTCAGCAATTACACTGGGCGCTGTGGTAGCGCTTTATTTAAAAATTTAGATAAATAAGTCATTTTTTACTGTGGGACCAATCCTAGCCGTTAGCGCGCGCTGAAGAAATAGAGACAGTTTCAAAAACTACATTTCATTGACTTTCTAACGGTATCAGTCCGTTTGAGTTACAACGGTTGCGTCACATATTCGTACCAACATGTATTTAGCGATATTTTTCTGATATTACTAGGTTGCATCGCTTTTAACAGTGAAACGATTGACTGTGGGACTTAATTGAACTGATTTTGGACTTTGACCTTATAAATGTGATAAATGAGACAATTGACTCCAAGAAATAACATTCTTCTTAATTTGACATGATTGCTGGAACTCAGCAATTACACTGGGCGCTGTGGTAGCGCTTTATTTAAAAATTTAGATAAATAAGTCATTTTTTACTGTGGGACCAATCCTAGCCGTTAGCGCGCGCTGAAGAAATAGAGACAGTTTCAAAAACTACATTTCATTGACTTTCTAACGGTATCAGTCCGTTTGAGTTACAACGGTTGCGTCACATATTCGTACCAACATGTATTTAGCGATATTTTTCTGATATTACTAGGTTGCATCGCTTTTAACAGTGAAACGATTGACTGTGGGACTTAATTGAACTGATTTTGGACTTTGACCTTATAAATGTGATAAATGAGACAATTGACTCCAAAAAAACATTCTTCTTAATTTGACATGATTGCTGGAACTCAGCATTACACTGGGCGCTGTGGTAGCGCTTTATTTAAAAATTTAGATAAATAAGTCATTTTTTACTGTGGGACCAATCCTAGCCGTTAGCGCGCGCTGAAGAAATAGAGACAGTTTCAAAAACTACATTTCATTGACTTTCTAACGGTATCAGTCCGTTTGAGTTACAACGGTTGCGTCACATATTCGTACCAACATGTATTTAGCGATATTTTTCTGATATTACTAGGTTGCATCGCTTTTAACAGTGAAACGATTGACTGTGGGACTTAATTGAACTGATTTTGGACTTTGACCTTATAAATGTGATAAATGAGACAATTGACTCCAAGAAATAACATTCTTCTTAATTTGACATGATTGCTGGAACTCAGCATTACACTGGGCGCTGTGGTAGCGCTTTATTTAAAAATTTAGATAAATAAGTCATTTTTTACTGTGGGACCAATCCTAGCCGTTAGCGCGCGCTGAAGAAATAGAGACAGTTTCAAAAACTACATTTCATTGACTTTCTAACGGTATCAGTCCGTTTGAGTTACAACGGTTGCGTCACATATTCGTACCAACATGTATTTAGCGATATTTTTCTGATATTACTAGGTTGCATCGCTTTTAACAGTGAAACGATTGACTGTGGGACTTAATTGAACTGATTTTGGACTTTGACCTTATAAATGTGATAAATGAGACAATTGACTCCAAGAAATAACATTCTTCTTAATTTGACATGATTGCTGGAACTCAGCAATTACACTGGGCGCTGTGGTAGCGCTTTATTTAAAAATTTAGATAAATAAGTCATTTTTTACTGTGGGACCAATCCTAGCCGTTAGCGCGCGCTGAAGAAATAGAGACAGTTTCAAAAACTACATTTCATTGACTTTCTAACGGTATCAGTCCGTTTGAGTTACAACGGTTGCGTCACATATTCGTACCAACATGTATTTAGCGATATTTTTCTGATATTACTAGGTTGCATCGCTTTTAACAGTGAAACGATTGACTGTGGGACTTAATTGAACTGATTTTGGACTTTGACCTTATAAATGTGATAAATGAGACAATTGACTCCAAGAAATAACATTCTTCTTAATTTGACATGATTGCTGGAACTCAGCAATTACACTGGGCGCTGTGGTAGCGCTTTATTTAAAAATTTAGATAAATAAGTCATTTTTACTGTGGGACCAATCCTAGCCGTTAGCGCGCGCTGAAGAAATAGAGACAGTTTCAAAAACTACATTTCATTGACTTTCTAACGGTATCAGTCCGTTTGAGTTACAACGGTTGCGTCACATATTCGTACCAACATGTATTTAGCTATATTTTTCTGATATTACTAGGTTGCATCGCTTTTAACAGTGAAACGATTGACTGTGGGACTTAATTGAACTGATTTTGGACTTTGACCTTATAAATGTGATAAATGAGACAATTGACTCCAAGAAATAACATTCTTCTTAATTTGACATGATTGCTGGAACTCAGCATTACACTGGGCGCTGTGGTAGCGCTTTATTTAAAAATTTAGATAAATAAGTCATTTTTTACTGTGGGACCAATCCTAGCCGTTAGCGCGCGCTGAAGAAATAGAGACAGTTTCAAAAACTACATTTCATTGACTTTCTAACGGTATCAGTCCGTTTGAGTTACAACGGTTGCGTCACATATTCGTACCAACATGTATTTAGCGATATTTTTCTGATATTACTAGGTTGCATCGCTTTTAACAGTGAAACGATTGACTGTGGGACTTAATTGAACTGATTTTGGACTTTGACCTTATAAATGTGATAAATGAGACAATTGACTCCAAGAAATAACATTCTTCTTAATTTGACATGATTGCTGGAACTCAGCAATTACACTGGGCGCTGTGGTAGCGCTTTATTTAAAAATTTAGATAAATAAGTCATTTTTTACTGTGGGACCAATCCTAGCCGTTAGCGCGCGCTGAAGAAATAGAGACAGTTTCAAAAACTACATTTCATTGACTTTCTAACGGTATCAGTCCGTTTGAGTTACAACGGTTGCGTCACATATTCGTACCAACATGTATTTAGCGATATTTTTCTGATATTACTAGGTTGCATCGCTTTTAACAGTGAAACGATTGACTGTGGGACTTAATTGAACTGATTTTGGACTTTGACCTTATAAATGTGATAAATGAGACAATTGACTCCAAGAAATAACATTCTTCTTAATTTGACATGATTGCTGGAACTCAGCATTACACTGGGCGCTGTGGTAGCGCTTTATTTAAAAATTTAGATAAATAAGTCATTTTTTACTGTGGGACCAATCCTAGCCGTTAGCGCGCGCTGAAGAAATAGAGACAGTTTCAAAAACTACATTTCATTGACTTTCTAACGGTATCAGTCCGTTTGAGTTACAACGGTTGCGTCACATATTCGTACCAACATGTATTTAGCGATATTTTTCTGATATTACTAGGTTGCATCGCTTTTAACAGTGAAACGATTGACTGTGGGACTTAATTGAACTGATTTTGGACTTTGACCTTATAAATGTGATAAATGAGACAATTGACTCCAAGAAATAACATTCTTCTTAATTTGACATGATTGCTGGAACTCAGCAATTACACTGGGCGCTGTGGTAGCGCTTTATTTAAAAATTTAGATAAATAAGTCATTTTTTACTGTGGGACCAATCCTAGCCGTTAGCGCGCGCTGAAGAAATAGAGACAGTTTCAAAAACTACATTTCATTGACTTTCTAACGGTATCAGTCCGTTTGAGTTACAACGGTTGCGTCACATATTCGTACCAACATGTATTTAGCGATATTTTTCTGATATTACTAGGTTGCATCGCTTTTAACAGTGAAACGATTGACTGTGGGACTTAATTGAACTGATTTTGGACTTTGACCTTATAAATGTGATAAATGAGACAATTGACTCCAAGAAATAACATTCTTCTTAATTTGACATGATTGCTGGAACTCAGCAATTACACTGGGCGCTGTGGTAGCGCTTTATTTAAAAATTTAGATAAATAAGTCATTTTTTACTGTGGGACCAATCCTAGCCGTTAGCGCGCGCTGAAGAAATAGAGACAGTTTCAAAAACTACATTTCATTGACTTTCTAACGGTATCAGTCCGTTTGAGTTACAACGGTTGCGTCACATATTCGTACCAACATGTATTTAGCGATATTTTTCTGATATTACTAGGTTGCATCGCTTTTAACAGTGAAACGATTGACTGTGGGACTTAATTGAACTGATTTTGGACTTTGACCTTATAAATGTGATAAATGAGACAATTGACTCCAAGAAATAACATTCTTCTTAATTTGACATGATTGCTGGAACTCAGCATTACACTGGGCGCTGTGGTAGCGCTTTATTTAAAAATTTAGATAAATAAGTCATTTTTTACTGTGGGACCAATCCTAGCCGTTAGCGCGCGCTGAAGAAATAGAGACAGTTTCAAAAACTACATTTCATTGACTTTCTAACGGTATCAGTCCGTTTGAGTTACAACGGTTGCGTCACATATTCGTACCAACATGTATTTAGCGATATTTTTCTGATATTACTAGGTTGCATCGCTTTTAACAGTGAAACGATTGACTGTGGGACTTAATTGAACTGATTTTGGACTTTGACCTTATAAATGTGATAAATGAGACAATTGACTCCAAGAAATAACATTCTTCTTAATTTGACATGATTGCTGGAACTCAGCAATTACACTGGGCGCTGTGGTAGCGCTTTATTTAAAAATTTAGATAAATAAGTCATTTTTTACTGTGGGACCAATCCTAGCCGTTAGCGCGCGCTGAAGAAATAGAGACAGTTTCAAAAACTACATTTCATTGACTTTCTAACGGTATCAGTCCGTTTGAGTTACAACGGTTGCGTCACATATTCGTACCAACATGTATTTAGCGATATTTTTCTGATATTACTAGGTTGCATCGCTTTTAACAGTGAAACGATTGACTGTGGGACTTAATTGAACTGATTTTGGACTTTGACCTTATAAATGTGATAAATGAGACAATTGACTCCAAGAAATAACATTCTTCTTAATTTGACATGATTGCTGGAACTCAGCATTACACTGGGCGCTGTGGTAGCGCTTTATTTAAAAATTTAGATAAATAAGTCATTTTTTACTGTGGGACCAATCCTAGCCGTTAGCGCGCGCTGAAGAAATAGAGACAGTTTCAAAAACTACATTTCATTGACTTTCTAACGGTATCAGTCCGTTTGAGTTACAACGGTTGCGTCACATATTCGTACCAACATGTATTTAGCGATATTTTTCTGATATTACTAGGTTGCATCGCTTTTAACAGTGAAACGATTGACTGTGGGACTTAATTGAACTGATTTTGGACTTTGACCTTATAAATGTGATAAATGAGACAATTGACTCCAAGAAATAACATTCTTCTTAATTTGACATGATTGCTGGAACTCAGCATTACACTGGGCGCTGTGGTAGCGCTTTATTTAAAAATTTAGATAAATAAGTCATTTTTTACTGTGGGACCAATCCTAGCCGTTAGCGCGCGCTGAAGAAATAGAGACAGTTTCAAAAACTACATTTCATTGACTTTCTAACGGTATCAGTCCGTTTGAGTTACAACGGTTGCGTCACATATTCGTACCAACATGTATTTAGCGATATTTTTCTGATATTACTAGGTTGCATCGCTTTTAACAGTGAAACGATTGACTGTGGGACTTAATTGAACTGATTTTGGACTTTGACCTTATAAATGTGATAAATGAGACAATTGACTCCAAGAAATAACATTCTTCTTAATTTGACATGATTGCTGGAACTCAGCATTACACTGGGCGCTGTGGTAGCGCTTTATTTAAAAATTTAGATAAATAAGTCATTTTTTACTGTGGGACCAATCCTAGCCGTTAGCGCGCGCTGAAGAAATAGAGACAGTTTCAAAAACTACATTTCATTGACTTTCTAACGGTATCAGTCCGTTTGAGTTACAACGGTTGCGTCACATATTCGTACCAACATGTATTTAGCGATATTTTTCTGATATTACTAGGTTGCATCGCTTTTAACAGTGAAACGATTGACTGTGGGACTTAATTGAACTGATTTTGGACTTTGACCTTATAAATGTGATAAATGAGACAATTGACTCCAAGAAATAACATTCTTCTTAATTTGACATGATTGCTGGAACTCAGCAATTACACTGGGCGCTGTGGTAGCGCTTTATTTAAAAATTTAGATAAATAAGTCATTTTTTACTGTGGGACCAATCCTAGCCGTTAGCGCGCGCTGAAGAAATAGAGACAGTTTCAAAAACTACATTTCATTGACTTTCTAACGGTATCAGTCCGTTTGAGTTACAACGGTTGCGTCACATATTCGTACCAACATGTATTTAGCGATATTTTTCTGATATTACTAGGTTGCATCGCTTTTAACAGTGAAACGATTGACTGTGGGACTTAATTGAACTGATTTTGGACTTTGACCTTATAAATGTGATAAATGAGACAATTGACTCCAAGAAATAACATTCTTCTTAATTTGACATGATTGCTGGAACTCAGCAATTACACTGGGCGCTGTGGTAGCGCTTTATTTAAAAATTTAGATAAATAAGTCATTTTTTACTGTGGGACCAATCCTAGCCGTTAGCGCGCGCTGAA
Organism: Hydractinia echinata; assembly: GCA_030067915.1. Taxonomy (NCBI): domain Eukaryota; kingdom Metazoa; phylum Cnidaria; class Hydrozoa; order Anthoathecata; family Hydractiniidae; genus Hydractinia; species Hydractinia echinata. The sequence continues at coordinate 2,310 of JASGCC010005232.1, read as the reverse complement.
GAAATAGAGACAGTTTCAAAAACTACATTTCATTGACTTTCTAACGGTATCAGTCCGTTTGAGTTACAACGGTTGCGTCACATATTCGTACCAACATGTATTTAGCGATATTTTTCTGATATTACTAGGTTGCATCGCTTTTAACAGTGAAACGATTGACTGTGGGACTTAATTGAACTGATTTTGGACTTTGACCTTATAAATGTGATAAATGAGACAATTGACTCCAAGAAATAACATTCTTCTTAATTTGACATGATTGCTGGAACTCAGCAATTACACTGGGCGCTGTGGTAGCGCTTTATTTAAAAATTTAGATAAATAAGTCATTTTTTACTGTGGGACCAATCCTAGCCGTTAGCGCGCGCTGAAGAAATAGAGACAGTTTCAAAAACTACATTTCATTGACTTTCTAACGGTATCAGTCCGTTTGAGTTACAACGGTTGCGTCACATATTCGTACCAACATGTATTTAGCGATATTTTTCTGATATTACTAGGTTGCATCGCTTTTAACAGTGAAACGATTGACTGTGGGACTTAATTGAACTGATTTTGGACTTTGACCTTATAAATGTGATAAATGAGACAATTGGACTCCAAGAAATAACATTCTTCTTAATTTGACATGATTGCTGGAACTCAGCAATTACACTGGGCGCTGTGGTAGCGCTTTATTTAAAAATTTAGATAAATAAGTCATTTTTTACTGTGGGACCAATCCTAGCCGTTAGCGCGCGCTGAAGAAATAGAGACAGTTTCAAAAACTACATTTCATTGACTTTCTAACGGTATCAGTCCGTTTGAGTTACAACGGTTGCGTCACATATTCGTACCAACATGTATTTAGCTATATTTTCTGATATTACTAGGTTGCATCGCTTTTAACAGTGAAACGATTGACTGTGGGACTTAATTGAACTGATTTTGGACTTTGACCTTATAAATGTGATAAATGAGACAATTGTACTCCAAGAAATAACATTCTTCTTAATTTGACATGATTGCTGGAAACTCAGCAATTACACTGGGCGCTGTGGTAGCGCTTTATTTAAAAATTTAGATAAATAAGTCATTTTTTACTGTGGGACCAATCCTAGCCGTTAGCGCGCGCTGAAGAAATAGAGACAGTTTCAAAAACTACATTTCATTGACTTTCTAACGGTATCAGTCCGTTTGAGTTACAACGGTTGCGTCACATATTCGTACCAACATGTATTTAGCGATATTTTTCTGATATTACTAGGTTGCATCGCTTTTAACAGTGAAACGATTGACTGTGGGACTTAATTGAACTGATTTTGGACTTTGACCTTATAAATGTGATAAATGACACAATTGGACTCCAAGAAATAACATTCTTCTTAATTTGACATGATTGCTGGAACTCAGCATTACACTGGGCGCTGTGGTAGCGCTTTATTTAAAAATTTAGATAAATAAGTCATTTTTACTGTGGGACCAATCCTAGCCGTTAGCGCGCGCTGAAGAAATAGAGACAGTTTCAAAAACTACATTTCATTGAGTTTCTAACGGTATCAGTCCGTTTGAGTTACAACGGTTGCGTCACATATTCGTACCAACATGTATTTAGCGATATTTTTCTGATATTACTAGGTTGCATCGCTTTTAACAGTGAAACGATTGACTGTGGGACTTAATTGAACTGATTTTGGACTTTGACCTTATAAATGTGATAAATGAGACAATTGGACTCCAAGAAATAACATTCTTCTTAATTTGACATGATTGCTGGAACTCAGCGATTACACTGGGCGCTGTGGTAGCGCTTTATTTAAAAATTTAGATAAATAAGTCATTTTTTACTGTGGGACCAATCCTAGCCGTTAGCGCGCGAAGAAATAGAGACAGTTTCAAAAACTACATTTCATTGACTTTCTAACGGTATCAGTCCGTTTGAGTTACAACGGTTGCGTCACATATTCGTACCAACATGTATTTAGCGATATTTTTCTGATATTACTAGGTTGCATCGCTTTTAACAGTGAAACGATTGACTGTGGGACTTAATTGAACTGATTTTGGACTTTGACCTTATAAATGTGATAAATGAACAATTGGACTCCAAGAAATAACATTCTTCTTAATTTGACATGATTGCTGGAACTCAGCGATTACACTGGGCGCTGTGGTAGCGCTTTATTTAAAAATTTAGATAAATAAGTCATTTTTTACTGTGGGACCAATCCTAGCCGTTAGCCGCGCTGAAGAAATAGAGACAGTTTCAAAAACTACATTTCATTGACTTTCTAACGGTATCAGTCCGTTTGAGTTACAACGGTTGCGTCA
>JASGCC010005231.1:0-16860 GCA_030067915.1 Hydractinia echinata | reverse complement strand
ATGGCACCTATTGTTCTAGCATACTGGAAGATCAGAGGAGTGAGTTGGGTTTAATGTTTCTTATTTTATAGGTCGATTACAAACTTCTAAAGTATACCAGTAAACTTATGTCATGGTGTCCTCCCAAAAATATATTTTCATGGTTTGGAAAGTAAACAAAATCTCTATAAAATAATTTTAAAGTATATATTGGTAGAGAGCTTGTATTAACGAATAAGTAAGAATGCACCTTCTTCCACAATCAAACAATTTCTTCAGGCAAAGGATCAAATTTCAGGACTGTAAAGAACATTACGTCACTCCATCTTTCACAAATTTCAGGACTGTAAAGAACATTGCGTCACTCCATCTTTCACAAATAGAGGGACACTTCTTCTTAAGTTATGTTTTTTTTCTAATTTGTACTAAGCAATACATTTTATTTTTTCAGCTTGCTCAACCTGCTCGACTGTTGCTAGGATACACAAAAACTGATTTTGAAGACAGGGTGTATGAAGTTGGTGATGGTATGTACAGTTTAACGCTTTGTTATTCGTCCTTTTTTGCACCACAACAATAAAAATACTTCTGCGAGAGCTTGACAAATGGTTCAGCTTATGAAGAATAATTGTTTTAAGGCCAATCTGTTCCCATGTGATTGCGTTGTGATATCATGAAGGTATAAAAACCTCCATGGTGATATCAGTATTATTTTATATCCCATATGTTGTACAGAAAGAAAGCTGAAAGATAACATTGCATCAGTACTACCATTATGGCTGTTTGATATCGATTGATAGAATTACATTAATTCCTTACTAGTTATTTAAACCCATGGAAGTTTTCACTTAAAAAAACTTTTATTTATTTATCAGAAAACAATTTGTTGTTTGTTGTTAATTTCATTGAATAAAAAGCAAACGAAAGTTTTTACCAAAATTGACTACAACAATTTCCCGTGACTTATTCCGTACATTATTTAATAACAAAGCAATTACATTCCCCGTGGTTTTAAAACTCGTCACGGCAAATTAGAATACAATAGCAAAATTCTTTGCTAATAAATTTATTTTATTTTATCACGTGATTTGTTTTAGCCAAATAAAAAGTAAACACAAGTTGTATAAAATGTTTTAGAGGCGCTTTTAAAATTGTAGGAAATATAATTGACTTAACCGGTCACAGACGGACAGACACAGTTTTCGTATTAATATAAAAGATCTCTGTGGTTAATGTGAAAAATGAAACTTATTCTTTGGAAAGATGATGTTTTTTTGCGTTGAAAAATATCCATTCTTTCATTTTTTATTACTTTCAAATTTTAGGTCCAACGTATGATCGTTCATGTTGGTTCGATGTTAAAGATACTTTAGGACTGGATTTCCCCAATGTATGGATCTTAGTTACATTTTTTGTTGCAAGTAGTTATCGAATCTCAAAAACTATTCTCTTCATCTTTTTAGTTACCATACTTAATTGATGGTGATATTAAAATAACTCAGAGTAATGCTGTAAGTATTAAATGTTTCTTTTTAAACATATCTACTTGTCTGACTGGCTTCAGTATCGTAACCAGTGGCGTCTATGGCCGACGGGGAAAATCATTATAGAACACGCAAACATTTACCTTAAGAAAAGCATTTTTCGCATGAATTTAATTTTGCGAATCAAAAAAAAGAAATTGCGGGAGTTTATTTTCGCGAATTTAATTTCGCGAATTCCTAAAAATTAAATTTTTGTAGAAATTTATATTTGCGATTTCGTATTTCCCATTCTAATCAAGTGTGAATGACAGTAACTTTTGCTTGCTATTGAGATGAAAAAAATTTTTTTAGCAGGAATTTAAATCTTTTTGCGTATTACAGAAAATCAGATTTTTCGAGAGAATTTAATTTCGCAAATTTCAATCATTCAAATTTTTCGCGAGAATTTAATATCGAGAATTCGAGGATAATTTGCGAATTTCGCGAAATTTCTTCCTTTAAATTAATAGCTTTACATTCCTGAATGAGTTTAGTAAACACGGTAGATTGCATTCTCTAGATTTTGTATTTCGAGCTGGTCGTTCCAAGAAAAATGAGAGGGAACTATTTTTGAAAAATAGTTTCCTCTCATTCCCTCTCAAGTATGGTAAACTTTGAGGTGTTCTGCATTTACATTGTTTTGTATCTTGTAGGTAATGCGCTACTTAGGACGAAAGAATAAGATGGGTAAGAACACAATCTTTATACATTTAAAAGCTATTATGTGAATCTGAGACAGTTATCATCTTGCTTACCTTCTGGTGTATAATACAAAAGTTTCTCATGCTTCCAATGTAAAAGAAGTGTTGCTCTTGGATTGTGTCAAATGATCTTATGGGCTGTGGTAGAAACAATTTTGGAAATAAAATTTGCCGATTACCTCGTCTTTAAGATTCTAGAATCAAATAAAAACATTGTTTTAAAGCCACTGCTGAAAGCTGGTTTTCTCCAGAACTTAGATAAAATGTGAACGGTAATATCCTAAATTACAGTGTCTAAAGTTAATGATGGCCCCCTCCCCCCTCTAGCTTTAACTGTTTGAGAAATTGATGTAATGTTTGAAGAGGTTTCGTTTTTTACAGCCTTCCCATACCCCCTTGACAACTAAAATATCTTTATATTCATATTTTCTTAATCGATTTAGATGGCGAAACAGAAATAGAGAAAGTTCGAGTTGATATGATGGAAAATCAGGTTAGAATATGTTAAATTAGAATAATTTGATATATTTTTAACGAAAAGCATCGAGAGTTTCTGCAGTCTTAAATTATCAGTGTATGTTCTTCCACAAGGCGATGACTTATATTGTAGTGATACTCATCTATAGGCGATGGACTTTCGAAATGGTTTTGTAAAATTTGTATATTGGTCCAAAACAGCCGAAGAGTATGAGGTGAGAACAATTTCTGATTTTTTTTTTTATAAATAATTATCCAATTTATCGTGTCTTATCAATCTTTCATGTGGGAGTGAAGAATAGTTACCAGAAATCATAATTTCATATTGACTTACGGAATTAATGAGTTACTTGTAGTAGGGAAATATATCGAAGTAACGAAGATATCAGGAATACAATAATAGCCGTCTTTTGTGTGATCAAAATGGGACTGGGGTCACCCCTCAGAGTAAATTATTTGCTGACGGTTGAACCCGTGGATTTTTCCACTGGTTAATGACTATTCAGGAATATTTTTTGTTTCTAAAGGAACTGTAGCGAGGTATGGAGCGGATGGCACGGGGGTTAGCCCTTTACAATCAAAATAATTAAATGCAGCTAAATGTCTTCGACATTTTGTATAAAAAAATAATGTACACTCACATGTTGTTACTTAACCTCCACCCCCACTTTCCCACGCTACTACCACCGCCACCACCGCCACTCTCCCACGCTACCACCACCACCACTTTCCCACGCTACCACCACCGCCACTCTCCCACGCTACCACCACCACCACCGCTACTCTCCCACGCTACCACCACCACCACTCTCCCACGCTACCACCACCACCACTTTCCCACGCTACCACCACCACCACTCTCCCACGCTAAGAAAGCACATCAACCTTTCTATAACTAAGGTAATAAGTCACGACTTTGTGTAATTACGGTAGCTACATGATCATATTGTTTTTCTTCTTCAGCAAAAGAGACAGTCCTACATAGAAAATATCGTTAGCCCGTTGAAAAAATTTGATAATTTTATAAATGGACGAAAATTCTTTGCCAGTGATAAGGTGAGACGTTGAAATTAATTTTTATTTTTAACTTTATTTTATATATATTTTTTTTGTACTCTCCTTTATAAGTGTAAATATGATTGGATTCATTATGTTTACTAAGTAAAAGGTGGCTTTTTATATAAATATTATTCTCTGAATGATGGATTTATAAATATACTTTCTTTCAGCTCACATTTGTTGACTTTATTATGTATGAACTGTTGGATCAACATCGATTATTTAAGACCGATATTTTACAACCCTATGAAAACTTGAAGGTGCAGTACCAATATTAATATTCTTTCAATAACAATAGATGTATAGTATACATTATTCTGAGAATGTGAGAATTGGAAAATTCGTTACGTTTATGTAATAAACTTTCGCACCGCATTTTTCTTGACATTAAGGTGCAGTACCAATATTAATATTCTTTCAATAACAATAGATGTATAGTATACATTATTCTGAGAATGTGAGAATTGGAAAATTCGTTACGTTTATGTAATAAACTTTCGCACCGCATTTTTCTTGACATTCGCGTCTGTAAATGCATTTGTCACTCTTTTTCTTTTCATTGTTTAATTACTTTTTAGGCATTCATGAAAAGCTTTGAGGTAATCATTTTTGTGTGTGTTTGTGTTAGACTGCATGTTAGCGAGACAAACTAAAGCTAATCAGAAAAACTCTGGGTCTTTCCTGGACAGAAATGCTGTTAAGCGTTGAAATAATGTTGAAGACAACCTGAAATTTTAAACTGTAGTTTCCTTTTTATTTTTAGGAAATTCCAGAGATAGCCCAGTTTATGAAATCAGAAAAATGTTTTAAAGGACCCATCAACAACAAAATGGCGTGGTTTAAATAAATTTTTAAAATATATTTAGTTCAGTTCTGTAATGATGCACAAAATTTAAAGAGAATATTTAGTACAAAACAAATCGTATTTTTCTTTTCATGAGAAAACTTCAGAAATGATGTTGTCAGTCAAATAATGTCAACAATATTAATGCTGTACCAGGTTCTTGAAACGTAGCCTGGAAATTAAAACCTTAGCCAAGTTTAGACATTTTTATATGTCTATGAGAATTTAAAAAAGGCTCGGGTGACAAACTTTCATTTTCCGGTTCAAGTAATGCTTAAAATAAGATGTTACAATTTATGTTTTTCGGCAAAAAAAAGGTCAACAAAGGTAGAAACGCTTTATTGTACCTATAAAATGACCTGTCCGTCTGTTACCAACTTTTCTCAGGATTGGATCATTAGTTTTTTCTGATTTTTTGCACAAAGGTAGAGAACAATTGACCCTCTAATGTGACGAAGTCAGTTTTTAAGAATTTTTTTCAGCCCAATAATGGCGGATTCGTCGGCAAAATGAGTCAAACGGTTCAAAAATGCGGATTTTCGAACATTTCTAAGAATTGAATTATTAGTTTGTTCTGCTGTTTAAACTCCAGGTAGGTCCATTGAAGTTTTGTTTGTTTTTTATTGATTGCTCACTCTGCATAGAAAGCTTGTCATGGTAGATAGTGAACAAAATCATCAACCATTCAGTCATTATTTCAAGACAATCAATCAAACAAAATCAGAAAGTCAACTCACAGTCGCACAAACAGAGCTAGCGCATTGTTATATTAGACTAGTGTATGACCCGTGGAAAATCTATAGATTGATATACACGCTTTTTTAGAAGAACCAGTAAACTTTGACATGAAGTTGGATGTTTCTATTTCAATCTGATTTGTTCTTATTTTGTTCTTAATAGTTCGTATATAAAAAATGCGTGTTATGAAGCTATTTTTTTAAGGTAATAACCTTTAATCCGAAATATATTTTTTTCACGATTACTTAAAGTTAATTTCATATATCCAAAAAAAATTTCTGTTATAACACGATTTTATAGCTATAGTACTATTATCTTAAATATTTAATTTCGACAATTTTTCTTTAAGCTCAAAACGTCATAAATGATTATTTATACCGCATAAGATTACTTTCGGTCAATATTAAAAAAGGATTACTGCCACCTTCAGAGAATTGATTTCTGAGAGTTATTGTCAATTTCCCAAAAATAAGATCCGCGTAAATTATTGAGTAACTCTATTCGCGAACATTGCGAAAATAAATTCTCACGAAATTTGGATTTTTAAGCAACGATTTCGCTACAATAATTTCCCCCTTTTTTTATCTACCCTAAAGCCCTTGAAATATGGTATTAATTGAAAGAAAAAAATTCTCGCGAAATATTAGGAATTGCATCGCGAAAGTTCTCGCGAAAATTAAATTTTTTTTGGCGCAAATTAAAATTAATCCCCAAAACGTATCTGAACTTTTTTTATTGTCGCCATTTGCTTTCTCAAACGCAGAAATATTTATACATGTGATCATAGGTATAAATGTCACCAAAAACAAATGAATATCTTCTTCATAAGCGCTGACGCAAAAAAGTTACATAAAAAAATACATAGATGTGAGAGCGGTTTCAAATCTGCCTCTATGTGGTGAAAAATAATGACTATCCAGTAACCAACTCAAGGATCCAAGATGATGTCTGCCTGACAAAAGGTGGCATCGTTGGATAATATTATTTCTACCTATAGGAATTCATTTTTGCGAGAATTAAATTTCGCAATTTTTGCGATTGTGGCCAAAACTGACAATATTATGTCCACGCGAAATTTTTCGAAATGTGCAATTTAATCTTCGTGTAAAATATTATAAATACTTTTTTCAAGTAATAATTAAATATATTTTTTATAAAAATCTATAAATCTTTAATTGATGGCTACTGTTCTTGTACCGTCTGTGTCCATAGTCTCAATGCAGCATATATTGTTGTAACACATTTTGTTTTAGTGGACACTACATTTTTCTGTTTACAATTTTTACCCCCTTGCTAAGGCTGATTTTGTTTCTTTTTGTAAAAATCACATTTAAAATTTATGTAATCAAATTTGACTCACGAAAATAAATCCTCGAGAAAATTTAGAAAAATAGCTGATTTGGGAAATTAAATTATCGCGAATTACGATTTTGGCTTCGGGAAATTAATCCTTTACAACGTAAATGTTTATTTTTTTCATTTGTTTGAGATTTGCTTGGAGTATGTAAGTTGTCGTGAGATAGTTGTGCAGCATGTGTATAGAATAAGTTCCTGTTTGTAACTGTTGAATGACATAGTTTAATGCCATTGTCGTCATCAGAGCTCTTTGAAATAAAACCTGGAGGTTTATCTCAAAGAGCTCTGTGGTCAAGAATGATCAAATTTCTATTTCTAAACAGTGTCAAGATCTGCTTGCAGGTTTGTAGAGTCACTAACCGATTTTTTATATTTTTAAGATACGAGTGTCATTAGCTAACCTACGCAATCTTGCAAAAATCATATATAAGATTTAGTCTCACTTTAGTATCGGGAATATTGGAGAGTCGAAACGCGTCCTGGGGAACCTCTTTATAATCTGCAATATCAGTCGCTGAATTGTTGACTATAAAAATTTGGGTTCGGTTTGTGAGGAAAGATTTGAGACATGCTTAGATCTTAACACATATACCAATTGATGATAGTACGATGCCAAAATAAACCTTAGCAAAATTTATCTTTTTACTAATATTTTAAACAAGTTGTAAATATTACATATACGTCAGCTGTTATAAATGGAGCCAAAAGTTAACATTTCTCTTTCAACAAGCTCGTGAACTACGCATAGCGTAGTTCACGCAGGTTCTCAATGATAAGACTCTTTTGTCTTCTATGAGTCTCCTGACTTTTTGTTTGTCTATTTTAAATTTTAACGTATTAGAACTTTTTGTAACGTTTTACCATTGTATACCTTAGAAGTTAAAATATATTACATTACATTATTACATTAAATGTATCCATTCGACATATGCCGAAGACTATCATCATGCTTGTGGTTGGCTAAGAAAGCACTGAACTTTTCTAAAGTCATGCAGTTTTGAATTTAAAAGATTTTGTTAACCATAGAATCCACCAATTGTTTCTGTAGACTGTTTTAAAACTTTTATTAATATGGTGAGCGAAATGGGTAGTAGTTCGCACCTGTGGAGCGACCACCGCCTTTGTATTACGGAGCAATTATTGCATTTATCACTAGTTTCGATACATTTCTTTCATGACAAGTGGAACTAATAGGGTGTGTTTACATTAAAGTAAGAGGATCATAGAAAAATTGTTAGGGAGATAAGCAGACTGTTCGTCAAAGGTTCTTACAAGATCTTCTACATTAATGTCTTTTTGTCTTAATTAATGTCTTTTCAATGGTAGGGTTTCCAAGTTGATTGTTCGTACAGAACGAGGCTTGCGGAAAACTGAAATATATTGGTTAGAGAGTACCATAGATGTCAAATCATGGATAAGTTGATTAAGAAAAGGTATTTTGCATCTTTAGAAATTGCTTCCAATAGCTCGCTGCTATGCTAAAATGCATTTCAATTAAAAGCAATCTATTAATTATTTTACGTTTCAACTTTTTATAGAATTTTTCTTCTAAGTAATTATGTGGGACAATTTCTGTTTGTTTGTGTATAAAAAGTGAAGTTGAAGTGATGTTAAACACTATCACAGACTGGGAATTTATTTATTGATTTATTTTTACTCAGCATGGACGATGTACAAATATGTGTGACATGTAATTCAGTCAAGATGATTGAAAAATGCGAGTAGGTATTTGACATTGTTAAAAATATTAAAAAAAATCTAACCGCGAACCAAACGACCTATAGATTTATGTAGTCGTGTTTTAAATGTCTCGGTTGACCTTAGTAGTTTAATTTTTTTTAATTACATTGCATATTATTTTTTTATATTATGATTTATCCTTCTAACAAAAGATCCTTGCTGTTATTTCTTTCGTAGCCTTAGTGTTGTTGTTTTTTGAATAAAGAAATGTTTAATAACGAATAAAACAATTTTGTTATCAGATATATCATTAAAAATTTATAAAGACTCTACATTGAACAGAAGAAAATAAAACGTTAAACGTTAGAATGTTAACGAGAAAGTTCTAGAAGAAATAAAAGTGAGCTTATTACCGTAGTAAGACAATACACTTTAGTTGGAGGCATCAATTTATGCAACAATTAGCTAAGCATATTTAGCAAAGAGTTTTCTAGATCGTTAGATTTTAATATATAAGCTATGTCTCATTTTGAAATGTCTTTGAGAAAGTTTCTTGTTGTCAAAATAATAATATATGTAGTTTATAAACTATTTTCGTCATTTCATTTTCTGTAGTTTTGTATGTAACCATAGGTAAATATTTTATAACTGAAAACAAATATGGCGCCTATAGTTCTGGCATATTGGAAGATCAGAGGGGTAAGCTGAATTAATATTTTTTAAAAAATATTTTTAAAAAATGTTTTATGAAACCTTCTAGAAAGCTATATTATTTTCATTGATTACCTTTCAGCTTGCTCAACCTGCTCGATTGTTGCTAGGATACACAAAAACTGTTTTTGAAGACAGGGTGTATGAAATTGGCGATGGTATGAACTTGCTTTTATGTTTCTATCCTGCTTGACATTAGAAGTCTAACAAGAAGCCCTGCGGCTTTAAGATTTCCGTCATTAGCCTGAAAGATTTTGAAATTTAAAGTAGACCTTGAAAACGGAGAATTATGGGGTAAACAAATCACGAGTATCACAATTCTCAACTATTTTTGTAACTAACCTGCAATGTTAAAATACAACTCAATAAATAAAAATTTTACATAGCTATATGAAGTATTCTAAAATAACAGTTAAAACTTCAACTGGATATTTTTAAAAGTGATCAGGAAAATTCTGGAAATTCCAGAATACAAATCTTGCTATGTAGAAACTTGACGATTCGAATATAATAACTTCTGAACGAGCTCAACTGATCTGAAAAAGAAAGTACGTTTTAAAAATAAGAAACAAGAATACAATTTTACCATAAACTGAATTAAAACCAGGTTGTTTAAATATTGTCTATTTAACCTCTCTTTGCCTCTTTGATTTAAAAAGGGAATTTAATACAAAGATACAAATCCATGCGATGTGATGCACATGTATATTATATATATAAATATGTATATAAATTTAATCAGGCCGGCTTTTGATATCTTTGTTAAACAAGTAACATATTAAGCAGGCGATGCATGATTTTGAAACTTGTGGACAATACAGGATTTATTTTGTTGAAATCGATTTATTGAATTCAACTGATTTTTTATTATTCTTTTTTGATTCGAATTCTCAAATTTCAATTTCTTTCGGGGAGTCGGATTAGTTGCAAGTTTTCATTTTGAGGAAACTGATTGGTCATTGTTTTGTTTGACAAATTGACAAATTGAATTCAACAAGTTGAAACATAAAAGGGCATATACACACACAATAAATTTACGGATTTGAAAAATCGATGGTCCTTTTCGTGAGATTTTTAAAAATCAAGTCATATCTAAAAATCTTAGAAAAATATTTTGTGATACTTTGGGTGAGTTCAAGAAAGATTTTCAAGCAAATTAGGCACAAGGAGAACTGATAATTAGCCAGTAACAGAATAGTTAGCCGTTTTCAATGGCGCCATAGCTTGGTGGTTATAACTCTGGCATTTTGTGCGTGAGAACGGGGTTCGATTCCCCTTGGCGGAAATTCAATATTGGTGAGTGAATGCTACCATAGCCCCGGGTTAACCTAAGCCATGTGAGAGAAAATGCTACAGGGAGTTGTTTGGTAGAGCGGGGACCCTAATTGGATCTGATCCAATTAGGGTCCCCGCTCTACCAAACAACTCCCTGTAGCATCCAACAGCCCTCTGCATAGCTCAAAATGAGCATTAAATACTCTAAGACTCCTTATCTAAGCTATGGCCTTTCCTGGAAATAATAGACAGGATTTGTAAGGCTAGCCATATAAAATATACAGACATTCTATTTATCTATGCAGAATAATTATATATACGGTGTGTACAGTATAATTAGCCGCTTATACAGCTACTTATACGATATATATCTTTTTACTTAAATTTTCACTTTTCTTCGTTATCAGTCTCCCCATAGCCATCTATATTTATATAGATCAACATAAAGTTGTGCTTCAATTAAAACCAAGAAAAAGAAAAAGAAACGATTTTGCAAAAAAGTTATAAGTTTACTGTAGCTAGCAGTACATATGTCGTATATATTATTAAACAACAAAACTATTCTGATTTCAAGAAAAAACATGGAAAAGATGCAGTTAGCTGTAAAGAACACAAAGAAGCTTTTAACGGCTAATTATACTAGACGTAGCATCTAATTATCCTGCATCGGTTACAGGTTAATTACCAGTTCACCGACTGCTCAGTGCAAGCAACAATAAACTTTTGTCACGTTTCGACAACTTTTTTGCAAAAAATATCTTTTTATCTGATAGAAGTAGTCCCACAAAGTGTCATTTGGAAGTTATTTTTAGCCCCCTTTTTTCCCATAAGAACAGGAGTTGGGTGTCCAGTCATGGAAGAACTACGCAAGGCAGGATAAAGGTTTTTTGTTGCTTGCTCTTTAAGAAAAAAAGGCACTCTAATCAAAGCACTATTTTGTGTAGCTAGCTCCATAGCTAGCTAGCAAGTAAATAATGTCAGCACCAATCAAAAGGAGATCCAAGTCAGCACCAAAAATTGAGATAGCTAGCTAGCCAGCACACCTTTCTCACTTAGCTATATATAAAATAATTCTTACCTGATAAAATACACGAATTTAAAAAATAGTGCTTAGCTCCCCATCAATAAAGCTACCACGACCAAACCAAAGAGACCAGCAAGGGGCGACCAACAAAATGTAAGCACTTTTAGTCATGGCCGCACACGGAATGTTCTGGCCACACGAAGAGTACACTCTCTGTTCAGATTGGTCATTTAATTGACAGAGATTATAATAAAGCATCTTCATTGGCTTTTGAAAAAATGGAATTTTCCGAGCGTTTAGCCTGGACAAAAACTTAGCAGCGTCCGGGCTCTGCGCTGTCTCTCTCTATCTATATATATATCTATCTTCCATCAGGCGATTTTAAAGATTCCGCCCCGCATAGCGGCGACGGAAATCAACAATTCTGATAAAATAATTCTCAGAGGCAAATTTGATAACATCTTAAGCCAACTTTGCATCAAATTTGATGCAATCACAACAGAACAGATCGTCTTTGTCCCCAGCGTCTCTTGACCCCTAAGCCGTTATTACGGAACGGCCGTTAATGACGACCTTTTTGCCGCAATCAAATTCATCAAAAGGCTAAATGCCCTGGGAACGAGGTTGGAATAAGCTGAAGAGTACTGTAATATGTCGGTCTAACCTTCCTAGGTTTTACGTAACATACATTTTTATACTGTTATTTATTGTTAGTTTGCCGATAATTTTTTTTCTTCATGTAAAAAAAGAAAATGGCGTTTAAACCATACACTTTGAAATTTTTAGGTCCAACGTATGATCGTTCATGTTGGTTCGATGTGAAAAACACTTTAGGACTAGATTTTCCCAATGTATGTAATCTATTTTTTGTTTTTTGTTTTTTTACATTTTATACAAGCTATCTCCCGGTTAAACATTTTTCTTACACATTTTGTTCTTTTCACATATGAAGCTGTCAATGCTTAATTTTGTGTCTTGACCTAGACCATAAGCAAGAAATTTTGCTTTTAAACATAACAGATTTTATAAGACGATGTTATCGAATCTCAAAAACTATTCTCTTCTTCTTTTTAGTTACCATATTTAATTGATGGTGATATTAAAATAACTCAGAGTAATGCTGTAAGTAATACATGTTTCTTTTTAAATTATAACTCCTTTTGAACTTGTTTTATTGATTCTTTTGGTCTCACCTTATCATATATAACAAGTTCAAAAGGGGTTATAAATCTGTATTATACTAATGGCGTCTAAATCTGACTATGTGGCTGTTTAAGTAAAAACTTTAATTTGTTCAGTATGTGGATGCATTAAAAAAAGACTGAGACAAACTACGACAAAGAAAAAATACTGTATTGTCAGAAATTATGGTGATTAGAAAATTTTGCTTTTTCGCATTTCTGTCGTAAATTCGCGAAAATAAACTTCCAAACATTTACATATATCTGACTTTTTGTTGGTCAGCATTTTAAACGTTTTGAAATGATAATTTCCAATGTATATTTTGCAGGTGATGCGTTATCTAGGACGCAAGAATAAACTGGGTAAGAAAACTTCAATCTTTATACTTTTAAAAATGATCACGCGACCTTCGATGTTTGATATAAAGTTTTTTCATCCTGTCAATTTTGTGAAGATGTAACAACATTCTTGGGTTGTGCAAAGTGATCTTAAGGAAACTAGATATCTGGGGGAGAAAAGATTGTTGAAATAAAACCTTATTGTTCTTCCCTTTTATTATCTGACTACAAGATTACAATGCAAGGCAAAAGAATATGAATGTCTGTTCAGACCTGAAAATATAGCATTAATTCTAAATTTTTTTGTTCTTTATTTATCGACTTAGATGGCGAAACAGAACAAGAAAAAGTTCGAGTTGATATAATGGAAAATCAGGTAGTCAATTAAAAAATATTTAATTTATAGATAAGTACCGGATATAGTATAGTTTAAATTTTACTTTGATTTTTCAATTCTTTTTCGCTAATATTTCAAATTTTATGTTGGAATCCCTAATTTTAATTTCACTCCAATAATAAAGCCCCTCCCCCCTCCCCCTCCCCCGGAAATAAGTCTTCGAAAAATATAATCACATGGGTTTATTCTGGGGTTTTTAGTGAGTTCAAATTGTTATAAGTAAGGTTATCCATAAGGCGATAACTTCAACTGTATTCACCTCATAGGCGATGGACTTTCGAAATGGTTTTGTAACGATGGCATATTTTGCTGCAACTGCTGAAGAGTTTGAGGTAAGCTCAGTTTTTTGTCAGTGAAGGTGAAATAAAACACCTAATAAATCAGGCATCCGTTTATCTTTTCTTACAGAATTTTTAAAAAAAATATTCCAAACGACTTGTAATCACACAAAAGCCTATTCATGATGGAAGTTGAACAATATTTTTTTGTCATATGTTTAACCCTTTCAGTACTAGTTACTACGTGTCATCTCCGTTATCATTTTGAAAAGACTATATGTTAAAATCTCGTGACATTTTGACGCTCTATATCGGTTTTTCTGAAAGTAGCCTGAATTCCATACAAGATCAAGTGGTTCTGGGGCCGCCCTGCCCAAATGCCATGTCTTGCGGTACAAGGCGGCGCAGCAAAACTTTGAATAACCATTTTTCAAAAATGCACGACTTTTCCGCTGCGAAAGGGTTAAACATTTCACCACAGACGGTGTGTTCATGGTACGTAAATTTACGAATAAGATACATCAACGCAAATACGGTAACATGCTTCCAAAGCGAAAAAACGGTAACATGCTCTCAAAGCGCAAATACGATAACATGCTGTCAAAGCCCAAATACGGTAACATGCTCTCAAACCGCAAATACGGTAACAAGCTCCTAAAGACTCTCATAAGATAAACATTCAGATGGAAATTTTTCACTGTTTTTTCTTGTTTTCTAAAATCCATTATCCATCCATCACTAAACATCTCTTCTATTCAAAACAAATGTTATTTTCGTTTCTTTTAGCAAAAGAAGCAAGCCTACTTGGAAAAGATTGGTGACGTGCTGAAAAAATTTGATAATTTTATAAATGGACGAAAATATTTTGCCAGTGATAAGGTGAGGCTTTTAAAACTATTTTCTTTTTCGAGTCTCATTAATAAGTGTAGATATCCTAATTTTTTTGAAGAATTTAAAATATGTCCTCCGGGCTTTGGTTCAGCTTATACTTAAATACTTTTTTTCTTTCAGCTCACATATGTTGATTTTATCATGTATGAACTATTGGACCAACATCGATTACTTAAGACCGATATTTTACAACCCTATGAAAACTTGAAGGTAAAATTTTCTCAAAAGAAATACTCTATTCCAAAGAATGTAGGTTCAACATTGAATTTATAGGGTATATGAATAAAAGTTCAATCTCACTCCCATTAACCCTATTTGGTATGGGCTTTTTTGACCCTTGTAAGTATGGGGGGAGGGCATAAAGTGCCCGCGGGTTGTAACTTTTGTTCTCTTTGGTTTTAAGTGACGAAACTTGGCAGAAAGAAGCATCAATTTGTTGTGACTTAATTAGTGACAAAATATTTGGGTTGACATGTCATCACAGGAAGTGATGACGTCATAATGACACAATGGTTGGAGAAAATATGTCTTTTTTGGAAATTCTCGTTTTTTTATCTTTTTTAAAACTATTTACAGTACTAGTCATTAAAAAAACTAATATAAGAATGTAAGATACTATTAGGAACATTTACAGGTGTTATGAAGACAAAGGATGTCTTTAGGGAGAAAATGGAAATCGATCAGAATTCAATTTTTTTTGAAAAATCGATATTTGAGAACCTTGGTGTTAGTAGCTGTCATGGAATAAAACTTGGTATATATATGCGCATTCATGTTAGTAACTACTCAATCAAGGCAAATTGGATTGACATGTGACAAAATGACCTATGACATCATCATATGACGATAAATATAAAAAATAGGAAAATACAAATATTCCGGTCTGTAAATTACCAATATTCCGGTCTGCAAATTACACAGTGTGTATATCAATATCGGGGTTCAAATCGATAGTTGGAAAGGTTGTGAATAAATTAAAATGGATGGATCTTAATTCTTATGTCCGTAATAAAGGGAAGAGGAGGGTGTCAAAAATAGCTTGGGGAAAAGTTTTTCATTTAAAATGTGTTATCAGACTTCCTTTGAACATAATGCCTTTTTACCAGTGGACAAATCAAAAAAAAAAGTTTAGATTCTGTTTTCCTTATCATTGTTTAACTTTTTTTTAGGCTTTCATGAAAAGTTTCGAGGTAAACATTTTTGTGTGTGTTTGTTTTAGCGAGACGATCTGCATTATAAGTTAGCGAGACAATCTGCATGATTAGTTAGCGAACTTTGAAATAATGCTGAAGTCAAAGTGTAAATGTCATGACTGTAATATTTACTTTTTAGGAAATCCCAGAGATAGCCGAGTTTCTGAAATCAGAAAAATGTTTTAAAGGACCCATCAACAACAAGATGGCGTGGTTTAAATAATTTTTTTAAAATATACTTTGTTCAGTTCTGCAGTAGATATTATGCTTGCGATTCTAACGAAGTATTAAAATATGAATGAAAATCAGTAGACAACAAAGTGTATTCATATTCTATCACTTCAAGTTAGGCGCCTGCGTTGAGAGATAACAGTATTATTTGATAAATTCTGCTTGTGTTTTTTGAATCATGCTACCATTTTACCTAAACAATACACGTACTCACCAGTTAAAACCTCTTACATTTGTTGAGCAGTACAATTTTTTTTGTTATATGCCGAATGAGATTGCACAAGAGGAAAATTAACGTTTTTATCAAATTGTTGAGAATAGCAGACAGGATGAGGCTAAAAACATTCTTCAAGTGTAAAAGATGTGACCGAACCATTTTTTTGAGACACATCCTACTGAGGTTTTTCTTATTTGACAGAATTTTGTGATCCTATCATGGGTTGTGTAAAAATAGTCCATGTCAGTTACAGATGTGCATTCACGCGTAAAATAGTCTCTAGTCTCTATGGATAACAAATCTTGAACTTTTATAACAGTGACATCTGCATAAGCTGTATCCTCCTGTCAGTGATATCAGTGTAAGCTGTATCCTCCTGCCAGTGACATCAGTGTAAGCTGTATCCTCCTGACAGTGACATCAGTGTAAGCTGTATCCTCCTGCCAGTGACATCAGTGTGAACTGCATCCTTCTGTCAGTGACATCTGCATAAGCTGTATCCTCCTGTCAGTGATATCAGTCAGTGACATCAGTGTAAGCTGTATCCTCCTGTCAGTGACATCCGTGTAGGCTGTATCCTCCTGTCAGTGACATCCGTGTAACCTGTATTCTTCTGTCAGTGACATCTGTGTAACCTGTATTCTTCTGCCTGTGACATCTGTGTAAGCTGTATCCTTCTGTCAGTGACATCTGTGTAACCTGTATTCTTCTGTCAGTGACATCTGTGTAACCTGTATTCTTCTGCCTGTGACATCTGTGTAAGCTG
>JASGCC010005230.1:0-16862 GCA_030067915.1 Hydractinia echinata | reverse complement strand
ATTTTCATTTTTGATGAGACGCCGAATGAAACCAGTTTAATCGCCGGCAACCGAAAACCCCGATTTCCCGTAAATCCAGGCTCGGCCCGTATAGTGGAATGTATACAAAGAAAGTACCCAGGGAGTAAACTCATTTCCCGAACGATTTTTAAAATTATTTTTTCACCACTAAAACCCATGAGACTTGTAGTTTTCAAAAATATTTTCATTTTTGATGAGACGCCGAATGAAACCAGTTTAATCGCCGGCAACCGAAAACCCCGATTTCCCGTAAATCCAGGCTCGGCCCGTATAGTGGAATGTATACAAAGAAAGTACCCAGGGAGTAAACTCATTTCCCGAACGATTTTTAAAATATTTTTTCACCACTAAAACCCATGAGACTTGTAGTTTTCAAAAATTTTCATTTTTGATGAGACGCCGAATGAAACCAGTTTAATCGCCGGCAACCGAAAACCCCGATTTCCCGTAAATCCAGGCTCGGCCCGTATAGTGGAATGTATACAAAGAAAGTACCCAGGGAGTAAACTCATTTCCCGAACGATTTTTAAAATTATTTTTTCACCACTAAAACCCATGAGACTTGTAGTTTTCAAAAATATTTTCATTTTTGATGAGACGCCGAATGAAACCAGTTTAATCGCCGGCAACCGAAAACCCGCGATTTCCCGTAAATCCAGGCTCGGCCCGTATAGTGGAATGTATACAAAGAAAGTACCCAGGGAGTAAACTCATTTCCCGAACGATTTTTAAAATTATTTTTTCACCACTAAAACCCATGAGACTTGTAGTTTTCAAAAATATTTTCATTTTTGATGAGACGCCGAATGAAACCAGTTTAATCGCCGGCAACCGAAAACCCGCGATTTCCCGTAAATCCCGGGCTCGGCCCGTATAGTGGAATGTATACAAAGAAAGTACCCAGGGAGTAAACTCATTTCCCGAACGATTTTTAAAATTATTTTTTCACCACTAAAACCCATGAGACTTGTAGTTTTCAAAAATATTTTCATTTTTGATGAGACGCCGAATGAAACCAGTTTAATCGCCGGCAACCGAAAACCCGCGATTTCCCGTAAATCCAGGCTCGGCCCGTATAGTGGAATGTATACAAAGAAAGTACCCAGGGAGTAAACTCATTTCCCGAACGATTTTTAAAATATTTTTTCACCACTAAAACCCATGAGACTTGTAGTTTTCAAAAATGTTTTCATTTTTGATGAGACGCCGAATGAAACCAGTTTAATCGCCGGCAACCGAAAACCCCGATTTCCCGTAAATCCAGGCTCGGCCCGTATAGTGGAATGTATACAAAGAAAGTACCCAGGGAGTAAACTCATTTCCCGAACGATTTTTAAAATTATTTTTTCACCACTAAAACCCATGAGACTTGTAGTTTTCAAAAATATTTTCATTTTTGATGAGACGCCGAATGAAACCAGTTTAATCGCCGGCAACCGAAAACCCCGATTTCCCGTAAATCCAGGCTCGGCCCGTATAGTGGAATGTATACAAAGAAAGTACCCAGGGAGTAAACTCATTTCCCGAACGATTTTTAAAATTATTTTTTCACCACTAAAACCCATGAGACTTGTAGTTTTCAAAAATATTTTCATTTTTGATGAGACGCCGAATGAAACCAGTTTAATCGCCGGCAACCGAAAACCCGCGATTTCCCGTAAATCCAGGCTCGGCCCGTATAGTGGAATGTATACAAAGAAAGTACCCAGGGAGTAAACTCATTTCCCGAACGATTTTTAAAATATTTTTTCACCACTAAAACCCATGAGACTTGTAGTTTTCAAAAATTTTTCATTTTTGATGAGACGCCGAATGAAACCAGTTTAATCGCCGGCAACCGAAAACCCCGATTTCCCGTAAATCCAGGCTCGGCCCGTATAGTGGAATGTATACAAAGAAAGTACCCAGGGAGTAAACTCATTTCCCGAACGATTTTTAAAATTATTTTTTCACCACTAAAACCCATGAGACTTGTAGTTTTCAAAAATATTTTCATTTTTGATGAGACGCCGAATGAAACCAGTTTAATCGCCGGCAACCGAAAACCCCGATTTCCCGTAAATCCAGGCTCGGCCCGTATAGTGGAATGTATACAAAGAAAGTACCCAGGGAGTAAACTCATTTCCCGAACGATTTTTAAAATTATTTTTTCACCACTAAAACCCATGAGACTTGTAGTTTTCAAAAATATTTTCATTTTTGATGAGACGCCGAATGAAACCAGTTTAATCGCCGGCAACCGAAAACCCGCGATTTCCCGTAAATCCGGCTCGGCCCGTATAGTGGAATGTATACAAAGAAAGTACCCAGGGAGTAAACTCATTTCCCGAACGATTTTTAAAATTATTTTTTCACCACTAAAACCCATGAGACTTGTAGTTTTCAAAAATGTTTTCATTTTTGATGAGACGCCGAATGAAACCAGTTTAATCGCCGGCAACCGAAAACCCGCGATTTCCCGTAAATCCGGCTCGGCCCGTATAGTGGAATGTATACAAAGAAAGTACCCAGGGAGTAAACTCATTTCCCGAACGATTTTTAAAATTATTTTTTCACCACTAAAACCCATGAGACTTGTAGTTTTCAAAAATTTTCATTTTTGATGAGACGCCGAATGAAACCAGTTTAATCGCCGGCAACCGAAAACCCCGATTTCCCGTAAATCCAGGCTCGGCCCGTATAGTGGAATGTATACAAAGAAAGTAGCAGGGAGTAAACTCATTTCCCGAACGATTTTTAAAATTATTTTTTCACCACTAAAACCCATGAGACTTGTAGTTTTCAAAAATTTTTCATTTTTGATGAGACGCCGAATGAAACCAGTTTAATCGCCGGCAACCGAAAACCCGCGATTTCCCGTAAATCCGGCTCGGCCCGTATAGTGGAATGTATACAAAGAAAGTACCCAGGGAGTAAACTCATTTCCCGAACGATTTTTAAAATTTTTTTTCACCACTAAAACCCATGAGACTTGTAGTTTTCAAAAATGTTTTCATTTTTGATGAGACGCCGAATGAAACCAGTTTAATCGCCGGCAACCGAAAACCCGCGATTTCCCGTAAATCCGGCTCGGCCCGTATAGTGGAATGTATACAAAGAAAGTAGCAGGGAGTAAACTCATTTCCCGAACGATTTTTAAAATTATTTTTTCACCACTAAAACCCATGAGACTTGTAGTTTTCAAAAATTTTTCATTTTTGATGAGACGCCGAATGAAACCAGTTTAATCGCCGGCAACCGAAAACCCGCGATTTCCCGTAAATCCGGCTCGGCCCGTATAGTGGAATGTATACAAAGAAAGTACCCAGGGAGTAAACTCATTTCCCGAACGATTTTTAAAATTATTTTTTCACCACTAAAACCCATGAGACTTGTAGTTTTCAAAAATATTTTCATTTTTGATGAGACGCCGAATGAAACCAGTTTAATCGCCGGCAACCGAAAACCCGCGATTTCCCGTAAATCCGGCTCGGCCCGTATAGTGGAATGTATACAAAGAAAGTAAGCAGGGAGTAAACTCATTTCCCGAACGATTTTTAAAATTATTTTTTCACCACTAAAACCCATGAGACTTGTAGTTTTCAAAAATGTTTTCATTTTTGATGAGACGCCGAATGAAACCAGTTTAATCGCCGGCAACCGAAAACCCGCGATTTCCCGTAAATCCAGGCTCGGCCCGTATAGTGGAATGTATACAAAGAAAGTACCCAGGGAGTAAACTCATTTCCCGAACGATTTTTAAAATTATTTTTTCACCACTAAAACCCATGAGACTTGTAGTTTTCAAAAATATTTTCATTTTTGATGAGACGCCGAATGAAACCAGTTTAATCGCCGGCAACCGAAAACCCGCGATTTCCCGTAAATCCCATCGGCCGTAGTGGAATGTAAAGAAAGTACCCAGGGAGTAAACTCATTTCCCGAACGATTTTTAAAATTATTTTTTCACCACTAAAACCCATGAGACTTGTAGTTTTCAAAAATATTTTCATTTTTGATGAGACGCCGAATGAAACCAGTTTAATCGCCGGCAACCGAAAACCCGCGATTTCCCGTAAATCCCGGGCTCGGCCCGTATAGTGGAATGTATACAAAGAAAGTACCCAGGGAGTAAACTCATTTCCCGAACGATTTTTAAAATTATTTTTTCACCACTAAAACCCATGAGACTTGTAGTTTTCAAAAAATTTTCATTTTTGATGAGACGCCGAATGAAACCAGTTTAATCGCCGGCAACCGAAAACCCCGATTTCCCGTAAATCCAGGCTCGGCCCGTATAGTGGAATGTATACAAAGAAAGTACCCAGGGAGTAAACTCATTTCCCGAACGATTTTTAAAATTATTTTTTCACCACTAAAACCCATGAGACTTGTAGTTTTCAAAAATATTTTCATTTTTGATGAGACGCCGAATGAAACCAGTTTAATCGCCGGCAACCGAAAACCCCGATTTCCCGTAAATCCAGGCTCGGCCCGTAGTGTGAATGTATACAAAGAAAGTACAGGGAGTAAACTCATTTCCCGAACGATTTTTAAAATTATTTTTTCACCACTAAAACCATGAGACTTGTAGTTTTCAAAAATATTTTCATTTTTGATGAGACGCCGAATAAACCAGTTTAATCGCCGGCAACCGAAAACCCGCGATTTCCCGTAAATCCAGGCTCCCGTATAGTGGAATGTATACAAAGAAAGTAAGCAGGGAGTAAACTCATTTCCCGAACGATTTTTAAAATATTTTTTCACCACTAAAACCCATGAGACTTGTAGTTTTCAAAAATATTTCATTTTTGATGAGACGCCGAATGAAACAGTTTAATCGCCGGCAACCGAAAACCCCGCGATTTCCCGTAAATCCGGCTCGGCCCGTATAGTGGAATGTATACAAAGAAAGTACCAGGGAGTAAACTCATTTCCCGAACGATTTTTAAAATTATTTTTTCACCACTAAAACCCATGAGACTTGTAGTTTTCAAAAATATTTTCATTTTTGATGAGACGCCGAATGAAACCAGTTTAATCGCCGGCAACCGAAAACCCGCGATTTCCCGTAAATCCAGGCTCGGCCCGTATAGTGGAATGTATACAAAGAAAGTAGCAGGAGTAAACTCATTTCCCGAACGATTTTTAAAATTATTTTTTCACCACTAAAACCCATGAGACTTGTAGTTTTCAAAAATGTTTTCATTTTTGATGAGACGCCGAATGAAACCAGTTTAATCGCCGGCAACCGAAAACCCCGATTTCCCGTAAATCCGGCTCGGCCCGTATAGTGGAATGTATACAAAGAAAGTACCCAGGGAGTAAACTCATTTCCCGAACGATTTTTAAAATTATTTTTTCACCACTAAAACCCATGAGACTTGTAGTTTTCAAAAATATTTTCATTTTTGATGAGACGCCGAATGAAACCAGTTTAATCGCCGGCAACCGAAAACCCGCGATTTCCCGTAAATCCGGCTCGGCCCGTATAGTGGAATGTATACAAAGAAAGTAAGCAGGGAGTAAACTCATTTCCCGAACGATTTTTAAAATTATTTTTTCACCACTAAAACCCATGAGACTTGTAGTTTTCAAAATATTTTCATTTTTGATGAGACGCCGAATGAAACCAGTTTAATCGCCGGCAACCGAAAACCCGCGATTTCCCGTAAATCCCGTATATGGAATGTATACAAAGAAGTAAGCAGGGAGTAAACTCATTTCCCGAACGATTTTTAAAATTATTTTTTCACCACTAAAACCCATGAGACTTGTAGTTTTCAAAAATATTTTCATTTTTGATGAGACGCCGAATGAAACCAGTTTAATCGCCGGCAACCGAAAACCCGCGATTTCCCGTAAATCCGGCTCGGCCCGTATAGTGGAATGTATACAAAGAAAGTACCCAGGGAGTAAACTCATTTCCCGAACGATTTTTAAAATTATTTTTTCACCACTAAAACCCATGAGACTTGTAGTTTTCAAAATATTTTCATTTTTGATGAGACGCCGAATGAAAGCAGTTTAATCGCCGGCAACCGAAAACCCGCGATTTCCCGTAAATCCGGCTCGGCCCGTATAGTGGAATGTATACAAAGAAAGTAGCAGGGAGTAAACTCATTTCCCGAACGATTTTTAAAATTATTTTTCACCACTAAAACCCATGAGACTTGTAGTTTTCAAAAATATTTTCATTTTTGATGAGACGCCGAATGAAAGCAGTTTAATCGCCGGCAACCGAAAACCCCGATTTCCCGTAAATCCAGGCTCGGCCCGTATAGTGGAATGTATACAAAGAAAGTACCCAGGGAGTAAACTCATTTCCCGAACGATTTTTAAAAATTTTTTCACCACTAAAACCCATGAGACTTGTAGTTTTCAAAAATATTTTCATTTTTGATGAGACGCCGAATGAAACCAGTTTAATCGCCGGCAACCGAAAACCCCGATTTCCCGTAAATCCAGGCTCGGCCCGTATAGTGGAATGTATACAAAGAAAGTACCCAGGGAGTAAACTCATTTCCCGAACGATTTTTAAAATATTTTTTCACCACTAAAACCCATGAGACTTGTAGTTTTCAAAAATATTTTCATTTTTGATGAGACGCCGAATGAAACCAGTTTAATCGCCGGCAACCGAAAACCCCGATTTCCCGTAAATCCAGGCTCGGCCCGTATAGTGGAATGTATACAAAGAAAGTACCCAGGGAGTAAACTCATTTCCCGAACGATTTTTAAAATTTTTTCACCACTAAAACCCATGAGACTTGTAGTTTTCAAAAATATTTTCATTTTTGATGAGACGCCGAATGAAACCAGTTTAATCGCCGGCAACCGAAAACCCGCGATTTCCCGTAAATCCGGCTCGGCCCGTATAGTGGAATGTATACAAAGTAGTACCCAGGGAGTAAACTCATTTCCCGAACGATTTTTAAAATTATTTTTTCACCACTAAAACCCATGAGACTTGTAGTTTTCAAAATATTTTCATTTTTGATGAGACGCCGAATGAAACCAGTTTAATCGCCGGCAACCGAAAACCCCGATTTCCCGTAAATCCAGGCTCGGCCCGTATAGTGGAATGTATACAAAGAAAGTACCCAGGGAGTAAACTCATTTCCCGAACGATTTTTAAAATTATTTTTTCACCACTAAAACCCATGAGACTTGTAGTTTTCAAAAATATTTTCATTTTTGATGAGACGCCGAATGAAACCAGTTTAATCGCCGGCAACCGAAAACCCGCGATTTCCCGTAAATCCGGCTCGGCCCGTATAGTGGAATGTATACAAAGAAAGTACCAGGGAGTAAACTCATTTCCCGAACGATTTTTAAAATTTTTTTCACCACTAAAACCCATGAGACTTGTAGTTTTCAAAATATTTTCATTTTTGATGAGACGCCGAATGAAAGCAGTTTAATCGCCGGCAACCGAAAACCCGCGATTTCCCGTAAATCCGCTCGGCCCGTATAGTCGAATGTATACAAAGAAAGTAGCAGGGAGTAAACTCATTTCCCGAACGATTTTTAAAATTATTTTTTCACCACTAAAACCCATGAGACTTGTAGTTTTCAAAAATATTTTCATTTTTGATGAGACGCCGAATGAAACCAGTTTAATCGCCGGCAACCGAAAACCCGCGATTTCCCGTAAATCCGGCTCGGCCCGTATAGTGGAATGTATACAAAGAAAGTACCCAGGGAGTAAACTCATTTCCCGAACGATTTTTAAAATTATTTTTTCACCACTAAAACCATGAGACTTGTAGTTTTCAAAAATTTTTCATTTTTGATGAGACGCCGAATGAAACCAGTTTAATCGCCGGCAACCGAAAACCCCGATTTCCCGTAAATCCAGGCTCGGCCCGTATAGTGGAATGTATACAAAGAAAGTACCCAGGGAGTAAACTCATTTCCCGAACGATTTTTAAAATATTTTTTCACCACTAAAACCCATGAGACTTGTAGTTTTCAAAAATATTTTCATTTTTGATGAGACGCCGAATGAAACCAGTTTAATCGCCGGCAACCGAAAACCCCGATTTCCCGTAAATCCAGGCTCGGCCC
This sequence comes from Hydractinia echinata, assembly GCA_030067915.1. Lineage (NCBI taxonomy): Eukaryota > Metazoa > Cnidaria > Hydrozoa > Anthoathecata > Hydractiniidae > Hydractinia > Hydractinia echinata. The sequence goes on along the minus strand of JASGCC010005230.1, from coordinate 8,792 downwards.
GTATAGTGGAATGTATACAAAGAAAGTACCCAGGGAGTAAACTCATTTCCCGAACGATTTTTAAAATATTTTTTCACCACTAAAACCCATGAGACTTGTAGTTTTCAAAAATATTTTCATTTTTGATGAGACGCCGAATGAAACCAGTTTAATCGCCGGCAACCGAAAACCCCGATTTCCCGTAAATCCCGTATAGTGGAATGTATACAAAGAAAGTACCCAGGGAGTAAACTCATTTCCCGAACGATTTTTAAAATTATTTTTTCACCACTAAAACCCATGAGACTTGTAGTTTTCAAAAATATTTTCATTTTTGATGAGACGCCGAATGAAACCAGTTTAATCGCCGGCAACCGAAAACCCCGATTTCCCGTAAATCCAGGCTCGGCCCGTATAGTGGAATGTATACAAAGAAAGTACCCAGGGAGTAAACTCATTTCCCGAACGATTTTTAAAATTATTTTTTCACCACTAAAACCATGAGACTTGTAGTTTTCAAAAATATTTTCATTTTTGATGAGACGCCGAATGAAACCAGTTTAATCGCCGGCAACCGAAAACCCGCGATTTCCCGTAAATCCCGTATAGTGGAATGTATACAAAGAAAGTACCCAGGGAGTAAACTCATTTCCCGAACGATTTTTAAAATTATTTTTTCACCACTAAAACCCATGAGACTTGTAGTTTTCAAAAATATTTTCATTTTTGATGAGACGCCGAATGAAACCAGTTTAATCGCCGGCAACCGAAAACCCCGATTTCCCGTAAATCCAGGCTCGGCCCGTATAGTGGAATGTATACAAAGAAAGTACCCAGGGAGTAAACTCATTTCCCGAACGATTTTTAAAATTATTTTTTCACCACTAAAACCCATGAGACTTGTAGTTTTCAAAAATATTTTCATTTTTGATGAGACGCCGAATGAAACCAGTTTAATCGCCGGCAACCGAAAACCCCGATTTCCAGTAAATCCCGGCTCGGCCCGTATAGTGGAATGTATACAAAGAAAGTACCCAGGGAGTAAACTCATTTCCCGAACGATTTTTAAAATTATTTTTTCACCACTAAAACCCATGAGACTTGTAGTTTTCAAAAATATTTTCATTTTTGATGAGACGCCGAATGAAACCAGTTTAATCGCCGGCAACCGAAAACCCGCGATTTCCCGTAAATCCCGTATAGTGGAATGTATACAAAGAAAGTTAAGCAGGGAGTAAACTCATTTCCCGAACGATTTTTAAAATTATTTTTTCACCACTAAAACCCATGAGACTTGTAGTTTTCAAAAATATTTTCATTTTTGATGAGACGCCGAATGAAACCAGTTTAATCGCCGGCAACCGAAAACCCCGATTTCCCGTAAATCCAGGCTCGGCCCGTATAGTGGAATGTATACAAAGAAAGTACCCAGGGAGTAAACTCATTTCCCGAACGATTTTTAAAATATTTTTTCACCACTAAAACCCATGAGACTTGTAGTTTTCAAAAATATTTTCATTTTTGATGAGACGCCGAATGAAACCAGTTTAATCGCCGGCAACCGAAAACCCCGATTTCCCGTAAATCCAGGCTCGGCCCGTATAGTGGAATGTATACAAAGAAAGTACCCAGGGAGTAAACTCATTTCCCGAACGATTTTTAAAATATTTTTTCACCACTAAAACCCATGAGACTTGTAGTTTTCAAAAATATTTTCATTTTTGATGAGACGCCGAATGAAACCAGTTTAATCGCCGGCAACCGAAAACCCCGATTTCCCGTAAATCCAGGCTCGGCCCGTATAGTGGAATGTATACAAAGAAAGTACCCAGGGAGTAAACTCATTTCCCGAACGATTTTTAAAATTATTTTTTCACCACTAAAACCCATGAGACTTGTAGTTTTCAAAAATATTTTCATTTTTGATGAGACGCCGAATGAAACCAGTTTAATCGCCGGCAACCGAAAACCCGCGATTTCCCGTAAATCCCGTATAGTGGAATGTATACAAAGAAAGTAAGCAGGGAGTAAACTCATTTCCCGAACGATTTTTAAAATTATTTTTTCACCACTAAAACCCATGAGACTTGTAGTTTTCAAAAATATTTTCATTTTTGATGAGACGCCGAATGAAACCAGTTTAATCGCCGGCAACCGAAAAACCCCGATTTCCCGTAAATCCAGGCTCGGCCCGTATAGTGGAATGTATACAAAGAAAGTACCCAGGGAGTAAACTCATTTCCCGAACGATTTTTAAAATTATTTTTTCACCACTAAAACCCATGAGACTTGTAGTTTTCAAAAATATTTTCATTTTTGATGAGACGCCGAATGAAACCAGTTTAATCGCCGGCAACCGAAAACCCGCGATTTCCCGTAAATCCCGTATAGTGGAATGTATACAAAGAAAGTACCCAGGGAGTAAACTCATTTCCCGAACGATTTTTAAAATTATTTTTTCACCACTAAAACCCATGAGACTTGTAGTTTTCAAAAATATTTTCATTTTTGATGAGACGCCGAATGAAACCAGTTTAATCGCCGGCAACCGAAAACCCCGATTTCCCGTAAATCCAGGCTCGGCCCGTATAGTGGAATGTATACAAAGAAAGTACCCAGGGAGTAAACTCATTTCCCGAACGATTTTTAAAATTATTTTTTCACCACTAAAACCCATGAGACTTGTAGTTTTCAAAAATTTTCATTTTTGATGAGACGCCGAATGAAACCAGTTTAATCGCCGGCAACCGAAAACCCCGATTTCCCGTAAATCCAGGCTCGGCCCGTATAGTGGAATGTATACAAAGAAAGTACCCAGGGAGTAAACTCATTTCCCGAACGATTTTTAAAATATTTTTTCACCACTAAAACCCATGAGACTTGTAGTTTTCAAAAATATTTTCATTTTTGATGAGACGCCGAATGAAACCAGTTTAATCGCCGGCAACCGAAAACCCGCGATTTCCCGTAAATCCCGTATAGTGGAATGTATACAAAGAAAGTACCCAGGGAGTAAACTCATTTCCCGAACGATTTTTAAAATTATTTTTTCACCACTAAAACCCATGAGACTTGTAGTTTTCAAAAATATTTTCATTTTTGATGAGACGCCGAATGAAACCAGTTTAATCGCCGGCAACCGAAAACCCCGATTTCCCGTAAATCCAGGCTCGGCCCGTATAGTGGAATGTATACAAAGAAAGTACCCAGGGAGTAAACTCATTTCCCGAACGATTTTTAAAATTATTTTTTCACCACTAAAACCCATGAGACTTGTAGTTTTCAAAAATATTTTCATTTTTGATGAGACGCCGAATGAAACCAGTTTAATCGCCGGCAACCGAAAACCCCGATTTCCCGTAAATCCAGGCTCGGCCCGTATAGTGGAATGTATACAAAGAAAGTACCCAGGGAGTAAACTCATTTCCCGAACGATTTTTAAAATTATTTTTTCACCACTAAAACCCATGAGACTTGTAGTTTTCAAAATATTTTCATTTTTGATGAGACGCCGAATGAAACCAGTTTAATCGCCGGCAACCGAAAACCCCGATTTCCCGTAAATCCAGGCTCGGCCCGTATAGTGGAATGTATACAAAGAAAGTACCCAGGGAGTAAACTCATTTCCCGAACGATTTTTAAAATTATTTTTTCACCACTAAAACCCATGAGACTTGTAGTTTTCAAAAATTTTCATTTTTGATGAGACGCCGAATGAAACCAGTTTAATCGCCGGCAACCGAAAACCCCGATTTCCCGTAAATCCAGGCTCGGCCCGTATAGTGGAATGTATACAAAGAAAGTACCCAGGGAGTAAACTCATTTCCCGAACGATTTTTAAAATTATTTTTTCACCACTAAAACCCATGAGACTTGTAGTTTTCAAAATATTTTCATTTTTGATGAGACGCCGAATGAAACCAGTTTAATCGCCGGCAACCGAAAACCCCGATTTCCCGTAAATCCGGCTCGGCCCGTATAGTGGAATGTATACAAAGAAAGTACCCAGGGAGTAAACTCATTTCCCGAACGATTTTTAAAATATTTTTTCACCACTAAAACCCATGAGACTTGTAGTTTTCAAAAATATTTTCATTTTTGATGAGACGCCGAATGAAACCAGTTTAATCGCCGGCAACCGAAAACCCCGATTTCCCGTAAATCCAGGCTCGGCCCGTATAGTGGAATGTATACAAAGAAAGTACCCAGGGAGTAAACTCATTTCCCGAACGATTTTTAAAATTATTTTTTCACCACTAAAACCCATGAGACTTGTAGTTTTCAAAAATATTTTCATTTTTGATGAGACGCCGAATGAAACCAGTTTAATCGCCGGCAACCGAAAACCCCGATTTCCCGTAAATCCCGTATAGTGGAATGTATACAAAGAAAGTACCCAGGGAGTAAACTCATTTCCCGAACGATTTTTAAAATTATTTTTTCACCACTAAAACCCATGAGACTTGTAGTTTTCAAAAATATTTTCATTTTTGATGAGACGCCGAATGAAACCAGTTTAATCGCCGGCAACCGAAAACCCCGATTTCCCGTAAATCCAGGCTCGGCCCGTATAGTGGAATGTATACAAAGAAAGTACCCAGGGAGTAAACTCATTTCCCGAACGATTTTTAAAATTATTTTTTCACCACTAAAACCCATGAGACTTGTAGTTTTCAAAAATTTTTCATTTTTGATGAGACGCCGAATGAAACCAGTTTAATCGCCGGCAACCGAAAACCCCGATTTCCCGTAAATCCAGGCTCGGCCCGTATAGTGGAATGTATACAAAGAAAGTACCCAGGGAGTAAACTCATTTCCCGAACGATTTTTAAAATTATTTTTTCACCACTAAAACCCATGAGACTTGTAGTTTTCAAAAATATTTTCATTTTTGATGAGACGCCGAATGAAACCAGTTTAATCGCCGGCAACCGAAAACCCCGATTTCCCGTAAATCCAGGCTCGGCCCGTATAGTGGAATGTATACAAAGAAAGTACCCAGGGAGTAAACTCATTTCCCGAACGATTTTTAAAATTATTTTTTCACCACTAAAACCCATGAGACTTGTAGTTTTCAAAAATATTTTCATTTTTGATGAGACGCCGAATGAAACCAGTTTAATCGCCGGCAACCGAAAACCCCGATTTCCCGTAAATCCAGGCTCGGCCCGTATAGTGGAATGTATACAAAGAAAGTACCCAGGGAGTAAACTCATTTCCCGAACGATTTTTAAAATTATTTTTTCACCACTAAAACCCATGAGACTTGTAGTTTTCAAAAATATTTTCATTTTTGATGAGACGCCGAATGAAACCAGTTTAATCGCCGGCAAAAAACCCGCGATTTCCCGTAAATCCGGCTCGGCCCGTATAGTGGAATGTATACAAAGAAAGTACCCAGGGAGTAAACTCATTTCCCGAACGATTTTTAAAATTATTTTTTCACCACTAAAACCCATGAGACTTGTAGTTTTCAAAAATATTTTCATTTTTGATGAGACGCCGAATGAAACCAGTTTAATCGCCGGCAACCGAAAACCCCGATTTCCCGTAAATCCAGGCTCGGCCCGTATAGTGGAATGTATACAAAGAAAGTACCCAGGGAGTAAACTCATTTCCCGAACGATTTTTAAAATTATTTTTTCACCACTAAAACCCATGAGACTTGTAGTTTTCAAAAATATTTTCATTTTTGATGAGACGCCGAATGAAACCAGTTTAATCGCCGGCAACCGAAAACCCCGATTTCCCGTAAATCCCGTATAGTGGAATGTATACAAAGAAAGTACCCAGGGAGTAAACTCATTTCCCGAACGATTTTTAAAATTATTTTTTCACCACTAAAACCCATGAGACTTGTAGTTTTCAAAAATATTTTCATTTTTGATGAGACGCCGAATGAAACCAGTTTAATCGCCGGCAACCGAAAACCCGCGATTTCCCGTAAATCCAGGCTCGGCCCGTATAGTGGAATGTATACAAAGAAAGTACCCAGGGAGTAAACTCATTTCCCGAACGATTTTTAAAATTATTTTTTCACCACTAAAACCCATGAGACTTGTAGTTTTCAAAAATTTTTCATTTTTGATGAGACGCCGAATGAAACCAGTTTAATCGCCGGCAACCGAAAACCCGCGATTTCCCGTAAATCCCCGTATAGTGGAATGTATACAAAGAAAGTACCCAGGGAGTAAACTCATTTCCCGAACGATTTTTAAAATTATTTTTTCACCACTAAAACCCATGAGACTTGTAGTTTTCAAAAATATTTTCATTTTTGATGAGACGCCGAATGAAACCAGTTTAATCGCCGGCAACCGAAAACCCCGATTTCCCGTAAATCCAGGCTCGGCCCGTATAGTGGAATGTATACAAAGAAAGTACCCAGGGAGTAAACTCATTTCCCGAACGATTTTTAAAATTTTTTTCACCACTAAAACCCATGAGACTTGTAGTTTTCAAAAATATTTTCATTTTTGATGAGACGCCGAATGAAACCAGTTTAATCGCCGGCAACCGAAAACCCCGATTTCCCGTAAATCCAGGCTCGGCCCGTATAGTGGAATGTATACAAAGAAAGTACCCAGGGAGTAAACTCATTTCCCGAACGATTTTTAAAATTATTTTTTCACCACTAAAACCCATGAGACTTGTAGTTTTCAAAAATATTTTCATTTTTGATGAGACGCCGAATGAAACCAGTTTAATCGCCGGCAACCGAAAACCCCGATTTCCCGTAAATCCCGTATAGTGGAATGTATACAAAGAAAGTACCCAGGGAGTAAACTCATTTCCCGAACGATTTTTAAAATTATTTTTTCACCACTAAAACCCATGAGACTTGTAGTTTTCAAAAATATTTTCATTTTTGATGAGACGCCGAATGAAACCAGTTTAATCGCCGGCAACCGAAAACCCCGATTTCCCGTAAATCCAGGCTCGGCCCGTATAGTGGAATGTATACAAAGAAAGTACCCAGGGAGTAAACTCATTTCCCGAACGATTTTTAAAATATTTTTTCACCACTAAAACCCATGAGACTTGTAGTTTTCAAAAATATTTTCATTTTTGATGAGACGCCGAATGAAACCAGTTTAATCGCCGGCAACCGAAAACCCCGATTTCCCGTAAATCCAGGCTCGGCCCGTATAGTGGAATGTATACAAAGAAAGTACCCAGGGAGTAAACTCATTTCCCGAACGATTTTTAAAATATTTTTTCACCACTAAAACCCATGAGACTTGTAGTTTTCAAAAATATTTTCATTTTTGATGAGACGCCGAATGAAACCAGTTTAATCGCCGGCAACCGAAAACCCCGATTTCCCGTAAATCCAGGCTCGGCCCGTATAGTGGAATGTATACAAAGAAAGTACCCAGGGAGTAAACTCATTTCCCGAACGATTTTTAAAATTATTTTTTCACCACTAAAACCCATGAGACTTGTAGTTTTCAAAAATATTTTCATTTTTGATGAGACGCCGAATGAAACCAGTTTAATCGCCGGCAACCGAAAACCCCGATTTCCCGTAAATCCAGGCTCGGCCCGTATAGTGGAATGTATACAAAGAAAGTACCCAGGGAGTAAACTCATTTCCCGAACGATTTTTAAAATTATTTTTTCACCACTAAAACCCATGAGACTTGTAGTTTTCAAAAATATTTTCATTTTTGATGAGACGCCGAATGAAACCAGTTTAATCGCCGGCAACCGAAAACCCGCGATTTCCCGTAAATCCCGTATAGTGGAATGTATACAAAGAAAGTACCCAGGGAGTAAACTCATTTCCCGAACGATTTTTAAAATTATTTTTTCACCACTAAAACCCATGAGACTTGTAGTTTTCAAAAATATTTTCATTTTTGATGAGACGCCGAATGAAACCAGTTTAATCCGGCAACCGAAAACCCGCGATTTCCCGTAAATCCGGCTCGGCCCGTATAGTGGAATGTATACAAAGAAAGTACCCAGGGAGTAAACTCATTTCCCGAACGATTTTTAAAATTTTTTCACCACTAAAACCCATGAGACTTGTAGTTTTCAAAAATATTTTCATTTTTGATGAGACGCCGAATGAAACCAGTTTAATCGCCGGCAACCGAAAACCCGCGATTTCCCGTAAATCCGGCTCGGCCCGTATAGTGGAATGTATACAAAGAAAGTACCCAGGGAGTAAACTCATTTCCCGAACGATTTTTAAAATTATTTTTTCACCACTAAAACCCATGAGACTTGTAGTTTCAAAAATATTTTCATTTTTGATGAGACGCCGAATGAAACCAGTTTAATCGCCGGCAACCGAAAACCCCGATTTCCCGTAAATCCCGTATAGTGGAATGTATACAAAGAAAGTACCCAGGGAGTAAACTCATTTCCCGAACGATTTTTAAAATTATTTTTTCACCACTAAAACCCATGAGACTTGTAGTTTTCAAAAATTTTTCATTTTTGATGAGACGCCGAATGAAACCAGTTTAATCGCCGGCAACCGAAAACCCCGATTTCCCGTAAATCCAGGCTCGGCCCGTATAGTGGAATGTATACAAAGAAAGTACCCAGGGAGTAAACTCATTTCCCGAACGATTTTTAAAATTATTTTTTCACCACTAAAACCCATGAGACTTGTAGTTTTCAAAAATATTTTCATTTTTGATGAGACGCCGAATGAAACCAGTTTAATCGCCGGCAACCGAAAACCCCGATTTCCCGTAAATCCAGGCTCGGCCCGTATAGTGGAATGTATACAAAGAAAGTACCCAGGGAGTAAACTCATTTCCCGAACGATTTTTAAAATTATTTTTTCACCACTAAAA
>JASGCC010005229.1:0-16865 GCA_030067915.1 Hydractinia echinata | reverse complement strand
TACGGGAAATCGCGGGTTTTCGGTTGCCGGCGATTAAACTGCTTTCATTCGGCGTCTCATCAAAAATGAAAACATTTTTGAAAACTACAAGTCTCATGGGTTTTAGTGGTGAAAAAATAATTTTAAAATCGTTCGGGAAATGAGTTTACTCCCTGCTACTTTCTTTGTATACATTCGACTATACGGCCGAGCCGGGATTTACGGGAAATCGCGGGTTTTCGGTTGCCGGCGATTAAACTGCTTTCATTCGGCGTCTCATCAAAAATGAAAACATTTTTGAAAACTACAAGTCTCATGGGTTTTAGTGGTGAAAAATAATTTTAAAAATCGTTCGGGAAATGAGTTTACTCCCTGGGTACTTTCTTTGTATACATTCCACTATACGGGCCGAGCCGGGATTTACGGGAAATCGCGGGTTTTCGGTTGCCGGCGATTAAACTGGTTTCATTCGGCGTCTCATCAAAAATGAAAATATTTTTGAAAACTACAAGTCTCATGTTTTAGTGGTGAAAAAATAATTTTAAAAATCGTTCGGGAAATGAGTTTACTCCCTGCTTACTTTCTTTGTATACATTCGACTATACGGGATTTACGGGAAATCGCGGGTTTTCGGTTGCCGGCGATTAAACTGCTTTCATTCGGCGTCTCATCAAAAATGAAAATTTTTGAAAACTACAAGTCTCATGGGTTTTAGTGGTGAAAAAATAATTTTAAAAATCGTTCGGGAAATGAGTTTACTCCCTGCTACTTTCTTTGTATACATTCGACTATACGGGCCGAGCCGGTTTACGGGAAATCGCGGGTTTTCGGTTGCCGGCGATTAAACTGCTTTCATTCGGCGTCTCATCAAAAATGAAAATTTTTGAAAACTACAAGTCTCATGGTTTTAGTGGTGAAAAAATAATTTTAAAAATCGTTCGGGAAATGAGTTTACTCCCTGGGTACTTTCTTTGTATACATTCCTATACGGGATTTACGGGAAATCGCGGGTTTTCGGTTGCCGGCGATTAAACTGCTTTCATTCGGCGTCTCATCAAAAATGAAAAATTTTTGAAAACTACAAGTCTCATGGGTTTTAGTGGTGAAAAAATAATTTTAAAAATCGTTCGGGAAATGAGTTTACTCCCTGCTTACTTTCTTTGTATACATTCGACTATACGGGCCGAGCCGGGATTTACGGGAAATCGCGGGTTTTCGGTTGCCGGCGATTAAACTGCTTTCATTCGGCGTCTCATCAAAAATGAAAACATTTTTGAAAACTACAAGTCTCATGGGTTTTAGTGGTGAAAAAATAATTTTAAAAATCGTTCGGGAAATGAGTTTACTCCCTGGGTACTTTCTTTGTATACATTCCACTATACGGGCCGAGCCGGGATTTACGGGAAATCGCGGGTTTTCGGTTTCCGGAGATTAAACTGCTTTCATTCGGCGTCTCATCAAAAATGAAAACATTTTTGAAAACTACAAGTCTCATGGGTTTTAGTGGTGAAAAATAATTTTAAAAATCGTTCGGGAAATGAGTTTACTCCCTGGGTACTTTCTTTGTATACATTCGACTATACGGGAGCCGGGATTTACGGGAAATCGCGGGTTTTCGGTTGCCGGCGATTAAACTGCTTTCATTCGGCGTCTCATCAAAAATGAAAATATTTTTGAAAACTACAAGTCTCATGGGTTTTAGTGGTGAAAAAATAATTTTAAAAATCGTTCGGGAAATGAGTTTACTCCTGCTTACTTTCTTTGTATACATTCGACTATACGGGATTTACGGGAAATCGCGGGTTTTCGGTTGCCGGCGATTAAACTGCTTTCATTCGGCGTCTCATCAAAAATGAAAACATTTTTGAAAACTACAAGTCTCATGGTTTTAGTGGTGAAAAATAATTTTAAAAATCGTTCGGGAAATGAGTTTACTCCCTGGGTACTTTCTTTGTATACATTCGACTATAGCCGAGCCGGGATTTACGGGAAATCGCGGGTTTTCGGTTGCCGGATTAAACTGCTTTCATTCGGCGTCTCATCAAAAATGAAAATATTTTTGAAAACTACAAGTCTCATGGGTTTTAGTGGTGAAAAAATAATTTTAAAAATCGTTCGGGAAATGAGTTTACTCCCTGCTTACTTTCTTTGTATACATTCGACTATACGGGATTTACGGGAAATCGCGGGTTTTCGGTTGCCGGCGATTAAACTGCTTTCATTCGGCGTCTCATCAAAAATGAAAACATTTTTGAAAACTACAAGTCTCATGGGTTTTAGTGGTGAAAAAATAATTTTAAAAATCGTTCGGGAAATGAGTTTACTCCCTGCTTACTTTCTTTGTATACATTCGACTATACGGGCCGAGCCGGGATTTACGGGAAATCGCGGGTTTTCGGTTGCCGGCGATTAAACTGCTTTCATTCGGCGTCTCATCAAAAATGAAAACATTTTTGAAAACTACAAGTCTCATGGGTTTTAGTGGTGAAAAAATAATTTTAAAAATCGTTCGGGAAATGAGTTTACTCCCTGGGTACTTTCTTTGTATACATTCCACTATACGGGATTTACGGGAAATCGCGGGTTTTCGGTTGCCGGCGATTAAACTGCTTTCATTCGGCGTCTCATCAAAAATGAAAACATTTTTGAAAACTACAAGTCTCATGGGTTTTAGTGGTGAAAAAATAATTTTAAAAATCGTTCGGGAAATGAGTTTACTCCCTGGGTACTTTCTTTGTATACATTCCACTATACGGGCCGAGCCGGGATTTACGGGAAATCGCGGGTTTTCGGTTGCCGGCGATTAAACTGCTTTCATTCGGCGTCTCATCAAAAATGAAAACATTTTTGAAAACTACAAGTCTCATGGGTTTTAGTGGTGAAAAAATAATTTTAAAAATCGTTCGGGAAATGAGTTTACTCCCTGGTACTTTCTTTGTATACATTCGACTATAGGGCCGAGCCGGGATTTACGGGAAATCGCGGGTTTTCGGTTGCCGGATTAAACTGCTTTCATTCGGCGTCTCATCAAAAATGAAAATATTTTTGAAAACTACAAGTCTCATGGGTTTTAGTGGTGAAAAAATAATTTTAAAAATCGTTCGGGAAATGAGTTTACTCCCTGCTTACTTTCTTTGTATACATTCGACTATACGGGATTTACGGGAAATCGCGGGTTTTCGGTTGCCGGCGATTAAACTGCTTTCATTCGGCGTCTCATCAAAAATGAAAACATTTTTGAAAACTACAAGTCTCATGGGTTTTAGTGGTGAAAAAATAATTTTAAAAATCGTTCGGGAAATGAGTTTACTCCCTGGGTACTTTCTTTGTATACATTCGACTATACGGGATTTACGGGAAATCGCGGGTTTTCGGTTGCCGGCGATTAAACTGCTTTCATTCGGCGTCTCATCAAAAATGAAAACATTTTTGAAAACTACAAGTCTCATGGGTTTTAGTGGTGAAAAAATAATTTTAAAAATCGTTCGGGAAATGAGTTTACTCCCTGGGTACTTTCTTTGTATACATTCGACTATACGGGATTTACGGGAAATCGCGGGTTTTCGGTTGCCGGCGATTAAACTTTTCATTCGGCGTCTCATCAAAAATGAAAACATTTTTGAAAACTACAAGTCTCATGGGTTTTAGTGGTGAAAAAATAATTTTAAAAATCGTTCGGGAAATGAGTTTACTCCCTGGGTACTTTCTTTGTATACATTCGACTATACGGGATTTACGGGAAATCGCGGGTTTTCGGTTGCCGGCGATTAAACTGCTTTCATTCGGCGTCTCATCAAAAATGAAAACATTTTTGAAAACTACAAGTCTCATGGGTTTTAGTGGTGAAAAAATAATTTTAAAAATCGTTCGGGAAATGAGTTTACTCCCTGGGTACTTTCTTTGTATACATTCGACTATACGGGCCGAGCCGGGATTTACGGGAAATCGCGGGTTTTCGGTTGCCGGCGATTAAACTGCTTTCATTCGGCGTCTCATCAAAAATGAAAACATTTTTGAAAACTACAAGTCTCATGGGTTTTAGTGGTGAAAAAATAATTTTAAAAATCGTTCGGGAAATGAGTTTACTCCCTGCTTACTTTCTTTGTATACATTCGACTATACGGGATTTACGGGAAATCGCGGGTTTTCGGTTGCCGGCGATTAAACTGCTTTCATTCGGCGTCTCATCAAAAATGAAAACATTTTTGAAAACTACAAGTCTCATGGGTTTTAGTGGTGAAAAAATAATTTTAAAAATCGTTCGGGAAATGAGTTTACTCCCTGCTAACTTTCTTTGTATACATTCGACTATACGGGATTTACGGGAAATCGCGGGTTTTCGGTTGCCGGCGATTAAACTGCTTTCATTCGGCGTCTCATCAAAAATGAAAATTTTTGAAAACTACAAGTCTCATGGGTTTTAGTGGTGAAAAAATAATTTTAAAAATCGTTCGGGAAATGAGTTTACTCCCTGGGTACTTTCTTTGTATACATTCCACTATACGGGCCGAGCCGGGATTTACGGGAAATCGCGGGTTTTCGGTTGCCGGCGATTAAACTGCTTTCATTCGGCGTCTCATCAAAAATGAAAACATTTTTGAAAACTACAAGTCTCATGGGTTTTAGTGGTGAAAAAATAATTTTAAAAATCGTTCGGGAAATGAGTTTACTCCCTGCTTACTTTCTTTGTATACATTCGACTATACGGGCCGAGCCGGGATTTACGGGAAATCGCGGGTTTTCGGTTGCCGGCGATTAAACTGCTTTCATTCGGCGTCTCATCAAAAATGAAAACATTTTTGAAAACTACAAGTCTCATGGGTTTTAGTGGTGAAAAAATAATTTTAAAAATCGTTCGGGAAATGAGTTTACTCCCTGGGTACTTTCTTTGTATACATTCGACTATACGGGCCGAGCCGGGATTTACGGGAAATCGCGGGTTTTCGGTTGCCGGATTAAACTGCTTTCATTCGGCGTCTCATCAAAAATGAAAACATTTTTGAAAACTACAAGTCTCATGGGTTTTAGTGGTGAAAAAATAATTTTAAAAATCGTTCGGGAAATGAGTTTACTCCCTGGGTACTTTCTTTGTATACATTCGACTATACGGCCGAGCCCGGATTTACGGGAAATCGCGGGTTTTCGGTTTCCGGAGATTAAACTGGTTTCATTCGGCGTCTCATCAAAAATGAAAATATTTTTGAAAACTACAAGTCTCATGGGTTTTAGTGGTGAAAAAATAATTTTAAAAATCGTTCGGGAAATGAGTTTACTCCCTGCTTACTTTCTTTGTATACATTCGACTATACGGGATTTACGGGAAATCGCGGGTTTTCGGTTGCCGGCGATTAAACTGCTTTCATTCGGCGTCTCATCAAAAATGAAAATATTTTTGAAAACTACAAGTCTCATGGGTTTTAGTGGTGAAAAAATAATTTTAAAAATCGTTCGGGAAATGAGTTTACTCCCTGCTTACTTTCTTTGTATACATTCGACTATACGGGCCGAGCCGGGATTTACGGGAAATCGCGGGTTTTCGGTTGCCGGCGATTAAACTGCTTTCATTCGGCGTCTCATCAAAAATGAAAATATTTTTGAAAACTACAAGTCTCATGGGTTTTAGTGGTGAAAAAATAATTTTAAAAATCGTTCGGGAAATGAGTTTACTCCCTGGGTACTTTCTTTGTATACATTCGACTATACGGCCGAGCCGGGATTTACGGGAAATCGCGGGTTTTCGGTTGCCGGCGATTAAACTGCTTTCATTCGGCGTCTCATCAAAAATGAAAATATTTTTGAAAACTACAAGTCTCATGGGTTTTAGTGGTGAAAAAATAATTTTAAAAATCGTTCGGGAAATGAGTTTACTCCCTGCTTACTTTCTTTGTATACATTCGACTATACGGGATTTACGGGAAATCGCGGGTTTTCGGTTGCCGGCGATTAAACTGCTTTCATTCGGCGTCTCATCAAAAATGAAAATTTTTGAAAACTACAAGTCTCATGGGTTTTAGTGGTGAAAAAATAATTTTAAAAATCGTTCGGGAAATGAGTTTACTCCCTGCTTACTTTCTTTGTATACATTCGACTATACGGGCCGAGCCGGGATTTACGGGAAATCGCGGGTTTTCGGTTGCCGGCGATTAAACTGCTTTCATTCGGCGTCTCATCAAAAATGAAAACATTTTTGAAAACTACAAGTCTCATGGGTTTTAGTGGTGAAAAAATAATTTTAAAAATCGTTCGGGAAATGAGTTTACTCCCTGGGTACTTTCTTTGTATACATTCCACTATACGGGCCGAGCCCGGGATTTACGGGAAATCGCGGGTTTTCGGTTGCGGAGATTAAACTGGTTTCATTCGGCGTCTCATCAAAAATGAAAATTTTTTGAAAACTACAAGTCTCATGGGTTTTAGTGGTGAAAAAATAATTTTAAAAATCGTTCGGGAAATGAGTTTACTCCCTGGGTACTTTCTTTGTATACATTCGACTATACGGCCGAGCCGGGATTTACGGGAAATCGCGGGTTTTCGGTTGCCGGCGATTAAACTGCTTTCATTCGGCGTCTCATCAAAAATGAAAATATTTTTGAAAACTACAAGTCTCATGGGTTTTAGTGGTGAAAAAATAATTTTAAAAATCGTTCGGGAAATGAGTTTACTCCCTGCTACTTTCTTTGTATACATTCGACTATACGGGCGAGCCATTTACGGGAAATCGCGGGTTTTCGGTTGCCGGCGATTAAACTGCTTTCATTCGGCGTCTCATCAAAAATGAAAATTTTTGAAAACTACAAGTCTCATGGGTTTTAGTGGTGAAAAAATAATTTTAAAAATCGTTCGGGAAATGAGTTTACTCCCTGGGTACTTTCTTTGTATACATTCCACTATACGGCCGAGCCGGGATTTACGGGAAATCGCGGGTTTTCGGTTGCCGGAGATTAAACTGCTTTCATTCGGCGTCTCATCAAAAATGAAAATTTTTTGAAAACTACAAGTCTCATGTGTTTTAGTGGTGAAAAAATAATTTTAAAAATCGTTCGGGAAATGAGTTTACTCCCTGCTTACTTTCTTTGTATACATTCGACTATACGGGATTTACGGGAAATCGCGGGTTTTCGGTTGCCGGCGATTAAACTGCTTTCATTCGGCGTCTCATCAAAAATGAAAATATTTTTGAAAACTACAAGTCTCATGGGTTTTAGTGGTGAAAAAATAATTTTAAAAATCGTTCGGGAAATGAGTTTACTCCCTGCTTACTTTCTTTGTATACATTCGACTATACGGGCCGAGCCGGATTTACGGGAAATCGCGGGTTTTCGGTTGCCGGCGATTAAACTGCTTTCATTCGGCGTCTCATCAAAAATGAAAAATTTTTGAAAACTACAAGTCTCATGGGTTTTAGTGGTGAAAAAATAATTTTAAAAATCGTTCGGGAAATGAGTTTACTCCCTGCTTACTTTCTTTGTATACATTCGACTATACGGGATTTACGGGAAATCGCGGGTTTTCGGTTGCCGGATTAAACTGCTTTCATTCGGCGTCTCATCAAAAATGAAAATATTTTTGAAAACTACAAGTCTCATGGGTTTTAGTGGTGAAAAAATAATTTTAAAAATCGTTCGGGAAATGAGTTTACTCCCTGCTACTTTCTTTGTATACATTCGACTATACGGCCGAGCCGGGATTTACGGGAAATCGCGGGTTTTCGGTTGCCGGCGATTAAACTGCTTTCATTCGGCGTCTCATCAAAAATGAAAAATTTTTGAAAACTACAAGTCTCATGGGTTTTAGTGGTGAAAAAATAATTTTAAAAATCGTTCGGGAAATGAGTTTACTCCCTGCTACTTTCTTTGTATACATTCGACTATACGGCCGAGCCCGGATTTACGGGAAATCGCGGGTTTTCCGGCGATTAAACTGCTTTCATTCGGCGTCTCATCAAAAATGAAAATATTTTTGAAAACTACAAGTCTCATGGGTTTTAGTGGTGAAAAAATAATTTTAAAAATCGTTCGGGAAATGAGTTTACTCCCTGGGTACTTTCTTTGTATACATTCGACTATACGGCCGAGCCGGGATTTACGGGAAATCGCGGGTTTTCGGTTGCCGATTAAACTGCTTTCATTCGGCGTCTCATCAAAAATGAAAAATTTTTGAAAACTACAAGTCTCATGGGTTTTAGTGGTGAAAAAATAATTTTAAAAATCGTTCGGGAAATGAGTTTACTCCCTGCTACTTTCTTTGTATACATTCGACTATACGGGCGAGCCGGGATTTACGGGAAATCGCGGGTTTTCGGTTGCCGGCGATTAAACTGCTTTCATTCGGCGTCTCATCAAAAATGAAAACATTTTTGAAAACTACAAGTCTCATGGGTTTTAGTGGTGAAAAAATAATTTTAAAAATCGTTCGGGAAATGAGTTTACTCCCTGGGTACTTTCTTTGTATACATTCGACTATACGGGCCGAGCCGGGATTTACGGGAAATCGCGGGTTTTCGGTTGGGCGATTAAACTGCTTTCATTCGGCGTCTCATCAAAAATGAAAAATTTTTGAAAACTACAAGTCTCATGGGTTTTAGTGGTGAAAAAATAATTTTAAAAATCGTTCGGGAAATGAGTTTACTCCCTGGGTACTTTCTTTGTATACATTCGACTATACGGCCGAGCCGGGATTTACGGGAAATCGCGGGTTTTCGGTTGCCGGCGATTAAACTGCTTTCATTCGGCGTCTCATCAAAAATGAAAATTTTTGAAAACTACAAGTCTCATGGGTTTTAGTGGTGAAAAAATAATTTTAAAAATCGTTCGGGAAATGAGTTTACTCCCTGGTTACTTTCTTTGTATACATTCGACTATACGGGATTTACGGGAAATCGCGGGTTTTCGGTTGCCGGCGATTAAACTGCTTTCATTCGGCGTCTCATCAAAAATGAAAATATTTTTGAAAACTACAAGTCTCATGGGTTTTAGTGGTGAAAAAATAATTTTAAAAATCGTTCGGGAAATGAGTTTACTCCCTGCTACTTTCTTTGTATACATTCGACTATACGGGCCGAGCCGGGATTTACGGGAAATCGCGGGTTTTCGGTTGCCGGCGATTAAACTGCTTTCATTCGGCGTCTCATCAAAAATGAAAATATTTTTGAAAACTACAAGTCTCATGGGTTTTAGTGGTGAAAAAATAATTTTAAAAATCGTTCGGGAAATGAGTTTACTCCCTGGGTACTTTCTTTGTATACATTCGACTATACGGCCGAGCCGGGATTTACGGGTTTTCGGTTGCCGGCGATTAAACTGCTTTCATTCGGCGTCTCATCAAAAATGAAAACATTTTTGAAAACTACAAGTCTCATGGGTTTTAGTGGTGAAAAAATAATTTTAAAAATCGTTCGGGAAATGAGTTTACTCCCTGCTACTTTCTTTGTATACATTCGACTATACGGGCCGAGCCGGGATTTACGGGAAATCGCGGGTTTTCGGTTGCCGGCGATTAAACTGCTTTCATTCGGCGTCTCATCAAAAATGAAAACATT
The DNA here is from genome assembly GCA_030067915.1 of Hydractinia echinata. Classification (NCBI taxonomy): domain Eukaryota; kingdom Metazoa; phylum Cnidaria; class Hydrozoa; order Anthoathecata; family Hydractiniidae; genus Hydractinia; species Hydractinia echinata. The sequence goes on along the minus strand of JASGCC010005229.1, from coordinate 7,348 downwards.
TTTGAAAACTACAAGTCTCATGGGTTTTAGTGGTGAAAAAATAATTTTAAAAATCGTTCGGGAAATGAGTTTACTCCCTGTACTTTCTTTGTATACATTCGACTATACGGATTTACGGGAAATCGCGGGTTTTCGGTTGCCGGCGATTAAACTGCTTTCATTCGGCGTCTCATCAAAAATGAAAATATTTTTGAAAACTACAAGTCTCATGGTTTTAGTGGTGAAAAAATAATTTTAAAAATCGTTCGGGAAATGAGTTTACTCCCTGCTTACTTTCTTTGTATACATTCGACTATACGGGCCGAGCCATTTACGGGAAATCGCGGGTTTTCGGTTGCCGGCGATTAAACTGCTTTCATTCGGCGTCTCATCAAAAATGAAAACATTTTTGAAAACTACAAGTCTCATGGGTTTTAGTGGTGAAAAAATAATTTTAAAAATCGTTCGGGAAATGAGTTTACTCCCTGGGTACTTTCTTTGTATACATTCGACTATACGGGATTTACGGGAAATCGCGGGTTTTCGGTTGCCGGCGATTAAACTGCTTTCATTCGGCGTCTCATCAAAAATGAAAACATTTTTGAAAACTACAAGTCTCATGGGTTTTAGTGGTGAAAAAATAATTTTAAAAATCGTTCGGGAAATGAGTTTACTCCCTGGGTACTTTCTTTGTATACATTCCTATGGGCCGAGCCGGGATTTACGGGAAATCGCGGGTTTTCGGTTGCCGGCGATTAAACTGCTTTCATTCGGCGTCTCATCAAAAATGAAAATTTTTGAAAACTACAAGTCTCATGGGTTTTAGTGGTGAAAAAATAATTTTAAAAATCGTTCGGGAAATGAGTTTACTCCCTGCTACTTTCTTTGTATACATTCGACTATACGGCCGGCCGGATTTACGGGAAATCGCGGGTTTTCGGTTGCCGGCGATTAAACTGCTTTCATTCGGCGTCTCATCAAAAATGAAAATATTTTTGAAAACTACAAGTCTCATGGGTTTTAGTGGTGAAAAAATAATTTTAAAAATCGTTCGGGAAATGAGTTTACTCCCTGCTACTTTCTTTGTATACATTCGACTATACGGAGGGATTTACGGGAAATCGCGGGTTTTCGGTTGCCGGCGATTAAACTGCTTTCATTCGGCGTCTCATCAAAAATGAAATATTTTTGAAAACTACAAGTCTCATGGTTTTAGTGGTGAAAAAATAATTTTAAAAATCGTTCGGGAAATGAGTTTACTCCCTGGTACTTTCTTTGTATACATTCGACTATACGGCCGAGCTGGGATTTACGGGAAATCGCGGGTTTTCGGTTGCCGGCGATTAAACTCTTTCATTCGGCGTCTCATCAAAAATGAAAATATTTTTGAAAACTACAAGTCTCATGGGTTTTAGTGGTGAAAAAATAATTTTAAAAATCGTTCGGGAAATGAGTTTACTCCCTGCTTACTTTCTTTGTATACATTCGACTATACGGGATTTACGGGAAATCGCGGGTTTTCGGTTTCCGGAGATTAAACTGGTTTCATTCGGCGTCTCATCAAAAATGAAAATATTTTTGAAAACTGCAAGTCTCATGAGTTTTAGTGGTGAAAAATAATAATTTAAAAAATCGTTCGGAAATGGAGTTTTAGTTTACTCCCTGCTTACTTTCTTTGTATACATTCGACTATACGGGATTTCGGGAAATCGCGGGTTTTCGGTTGCCGGCGATTAAACTGCTTTCATTCGGCGTCTCATCAAAAATGAAAATTTTTGAAAACTACAAGTCTCATGGGTTTTAGTGGTGAAAAAATAATTTTAAAAATCGTTCGGGAAATGAGTTTACTCCCTGCTTACTTTCTTTGTATACATTCCACTATAGGCCGAGCCGGGATTTACGGGAAATCGCGGGTTTTCGGTTGCCGGCGATTAAACTGGTTTCATTCGGCGTCTCATCAAAAATGAAAACATTTTTGAAAACTACAAGTCTCATGGGTTTTAGTGGTGAAAAAATAATTTTAAAAATCGTTCGGGAAATGAGTTTACTCCCTGGGTACTTTCTTTGTATACATTCCACTATACGGCCGAGCCCGGGATTTACGGGAAATCGCGGGTTTTCGGTTTCCGGAGATTAAACTGGTTTCATTCGGCGTCTCATCAAAAATGAAAATTTTTTGAAAACTACAAGTCTCATGGGTTTTAGTGGTGAAAAAATAATTTTAAAAATCGTTCGGGAAATGAGTTTACTCCCTGGGTACTTTCTTTGTATACATTCGACTATACGCCGAGCCCGGGATTTACGGGAAATCGCGGGTTTTCGGTTGCCGGAGATTAAACTGCTTTCATTCGGCGTCTCATCAAAAATGAAAATATTTTTGAAAACTACAAGTCTCATGGTTTTAGTGGTGAAAAAAAATTTTAAAAATCGTTCGGGAAATGAGTTTACTCCCTGGGTACTTTCTTTGTATACATTCGACTATACGGGATTTACGGGAAATCGCGGGTTTTCGGTTGCCGGCGATTAAACTGGTTTCATTCGGCGTCTCATCAAAAATGAAAACATTTTTGAAAACTACAAGTCTCATGGGTTTTAGTGGTGAAAAAATAATTTTAAAAATCGTTCGGGAAATGAGTTTACTCCCTGGGTACTTTCTTTGTATACATTCCACTATACGGGATTTACGGGAAATCGCGGGTTTTCGGTTGCCGGCGATTAAACTGCTTTCATTCGGCGTCTCATCAAAAATGAAAATTTTTGAAAACTACAAGTCTCATGGGTTTTAGTGGTGAAAAAATAATTTTAAAAATCGTTCGGGAAATGAGTTTACTCCCTGCTACTTTCTTTGTATACATTCGACTATACGGGATTTACGGGAAATCGCGGGTTTTCGGTTGCCGGCGATTAAACTGGTTTCATTCGGCGTCTCATCAAAAATGAAATTTTTGAAAACTACAAGTCTCATGGTTTTAGTGGTGAAAAAATAATTTTAAAAATCGTTCGGGAAATGAGTTTACTCCCTGCTACTTTCTTTGTATACATTCGACTATACGGGCCGAGCCGGGATTTACGGGAAATCGCGGGTTTTCGGTTGCCGGCGATTAAACTGGTTTCATTCGGCGTCTCATCAAAAATGAAAATATTTTTGAAAACTACAAGTCTCATGGGTTTTAGTGGTGAAAAAATAATTTTAAAAATCGTTCGGGAAATGAGTTTACTCCCTGGGTACTTTCTTTGTATACATTCGACTATACGGGATTTACGGGAAATCGCGGGTTTTCGGTTGCCGGATTAAACTGGTTTCATTCGGCGTCTCATCAAAAATGAAAATATTTTTGAAAACTACAAGTCTCATGGGTTTTAGTGGTGAAAAAATAATTTTAAAAATCGTTCGGGAAATGAGTTTACTCCCTGCTTACTTTCTTTGTATACATTCGACTATACGGCCGAGCCGGGATTTACGGGAAATCGCGGGTTTTCGGTTGCCGGCGATTAAACTGCTTTCATTCGGCGTCTCATCAAAAATGAAAATTTTTGAAAACTACAAGTCTCATGGGTTTTAGTGGTGAAAAAATAATTTTAAAAATCGTTCGGGAAATGAGTTTACTCCCTGGGTACTTTCTTTGTATACATTCCACTATACGGCCGAGCCGGGATTTACGGGAAATCGCGGGTTTTCGGTTGCCGGATTAAACTGGTTTCATTCGGCGTCTCATCAAAAATGAAAATATTTTTGAAAACTACAAGTCTCATGGGTTTTAGTGGTGAAAAAATAATTTTAAAAATCGTTCGGGAAATGAGTTTACTCCCTGGGTACTTTCTTTGTATACATTCCACTATACGGCCGAGCCGGGATTTACGGGAAATCGCGGGTTTTCGGTTGCCGGCGATTAAACTGCTTTCATTCGGCGTCTCATCAAAAATGAAAATTTTTGAAAACTACAAGTCTCATGGGTTTTAGTGGTGAAAAAATAATTTTAAAAATCGTTCGGGAAATGAGTTTACTCCCTGGGTACTTTCTTTGTATACATTCGACTATACGGCCGAGCCCGGGATTTACGGGAAATCGCGGGTTTTCGGTTGCCGGAGATTAAACTGGTTTCATTCGGCGTCTCATCAAAAATGAAAAATTTTTGAAAACTACAAGTCTCATGGGTTTTAGTGGTGAAAAAATAATTTTAAAAATCGTTCGGGAAATGAGTTTACTCCCTGGGTACTTTCTTTGTATACATTCGACTATACGGGAGCCGGGATTTACGGGAAATCGCGGGTTTTCGGTTTGCGATTAAACTGGTTTCATTCGGCGTCTCATCAAAAATGAAAATTTTTGAAAACTACAAGTCTCATGGGTTTTAGTGGTGAAAAAATAATTTTAAAAATCGTTCGGGAAATGAGTTTACTCCCTGGGTACTTTCTTTGTATACATTCCACTATACGGCCGAGCCCGGGATTTACGGGAAATCGCGGGTTTTCGGTTGCCGGGGATTAAACTGGTTTCATTCGGCGTCTCATCAAAAATGAAAATATTTTTGAAAACTACAAGTCTCATGGGTTTTAGTGGTGAAAAAATAATTTTAAAAATCGTTCGGGAAATGAGTTTACTCCCTGCTAACTTTCTTTGTATACATTCGACTATACGGGATTTACGGGAAATCGCGGGTTTTCGGTTGCCGGCGATTAAACTGGTTTCATTCGGCGTCTCATCAAAAATGAAAATATTTTTGAAAACTACAAGTCTCATGGGTTTTAGTGGTGAAAAAATAATTTTAAAAATCGTTCGGGAAATGAGTTTACTCCCTGCTTACTTTCTTTGTATACATTCGACTATACGGGCCGAGCCGGGATTTACGGGAAATCGCGGGTTTTCGGTTGCCGGCGATTAAACTGCTTTCATTCGGCGTCTCATCAAAAATGAAAACATTTTTGAAAACTACAAGTCTCATGGGTTTTAGTGGTGAAAAAATAATTTTAAAAATCGTTCGGGAAATGAGTTTACTCACTGGGTACTTTCTTTGTATACATTCCACTATACGGGCGAGCCGGGATTTACGGGAAATTTGGTTTCCGGCGATTAAACTGCTTTCATTCGGCGTCTCATCAAAAATGAAAAATTTTTGAAAACTACAAGTCTCATGGGTTTTAGTGGTGAAAAAATAATTTTAAAAATCGTTCGGGAAATGAGTTTACTCCCTGCTTACTTTCTTTGTATACATTCGACTATACGGGCCGAGCCGGGATTTACGGGAAATCGCGGGTTTTCGGTTGCCGGCGATTAAACTGCTTTCATTCGGCGTCTCATCAAAAATGAAAATATTTTTGAAAACTACAAGTCTCATGGGTTTTAGTGGTGAAAAAATAATTTTAAAAATCGTTCGGGAAATGAGTTTACTCCCTGCTTACTTTCTTTGTATACATTCGACTATACGGGATTTACGGGAAATCGCGGGTTTTCGGTTGCCGGCGATTAAACTGGTTTCATTCGGCGTCTCATCAAAAATGAAAATATTTTTGAAAACTACAAGTCTCATGGGTTTTAGTGGTGAAAAAATAATTTTAAAAATCGTTCGGGAAATGAGTTTACTCCCTGGGTACTTTCTTTGTATACATTCGACTATACGGCCGAGCCGGGATTTACGGGAAATCGCGGGTTTTCGGTTGCCGGCGATTAAACTGCTTTCATTCGGCGTCTCATCAAAAATGAAAACATTTTTGAAAACTACAAGTCTCATGGGTTTTAGTGGTGAAAAAATAATTTTAAAAATCGTTCGGGAAATGAGTTTACTCCCTGGGTACTTTCTTTGTATACATTCGACTATACGGGATTTACGGGAAATCGCGGGTTTTCGGTTGCCGGCGATTAAACTGGTTTCATTCGGCGTCTCATCAAAAATGAAAACATTTTTGAAAACTACAAGTCTCATGGTTTTAGTGGTGAAAAAATAATTTTAAAAATCGTTCGGGAAATGAGTTTACTCCCTGGGTACTTTCTTTGTATACATTCCACTATGGGCCGAGCCGGGATTTACGGGAAATCGCGGGTTTTCGGTTGCCGGCGATTAAACTGGTTTCATTCGGCGTCTCATCAAAAATGAAAATATTTTTGAAAACTACAAGTCTCATGGGTTTTAGTGGTGAAAAAATAATTTTAAAAATCGTTCGGGAAATGAGTTTACTCCCTGGGTACTTTCTTTGTATACATTCCACTATACGGACCGAGCCGGGATTTACGGGAAATCGCGGGTTTTCGGTTCCGGAGATTAAACTGCTTTCATTCGGCGTCTCATCAAAAATGAAAATATTTTTGAAAACTACAAGTCTCATGGGTTTTAGTGGTGAAAAAATAATTTTAAAAATCGTTCGGGAAATGAGTTTACTCCCTGCTACTTTCTTTGTATACATTCGACTATACGATTTACGGGAAATCGCGGGTTTTCGGTTGCCGGCGATTAAACTGGTTTCATTCGGCGTCTCATCAAAAATGAAAATTTTTGAAAACTACAAGTCTCATGGGTTTTAGTGGTGAAAAAATAATTTTAAAAATCGTTCGGGAAATGAGTTTACTCCCTGGGTACTTTCTTTGTATACATTCCTATACGGCCGAGCCGGGATTTACGGGAAATCGCGGGTTTTCGGTTGCCGGAGATTAAACTGGTTTCATTCGGCGTCTCATCAAAAATGAAAATATTTTTGAAAACTACAAGTCTCATGGGTTTTAGTGGTGAAAAAATAATTTTAAAAATCGTTCGGGAAATGAGTTTACTCCCTGCTACTTTCTTTGTATACATTCGACTATACGGGATTTACGGGAAATCGCGGGTTTTCGGTTGCCGGAGATTAAACTGGTTTCATTCGGCGTCTCATCAAAAATGAAAATATTTTTGAAAACTACAAGTCTCATGGGTTTTAGTGGTGAAAAAATAATTTTAAAAATCGTTCGGGAAATGAGTTTACTCCCTGCTACTTTCTTTGTATACATTCGACTATACGGGATTTACGGGAAATCGCGGGTTTTCGGTTGCCGGCGATTAAACTGCTTTCATTCGGCGTCTCATCAAAAATGAAAATATTTTTGAAAACTACAAGTCTCATGGGTTTTAGTGGTGAAAAAATAATTTTAAAAATCGTTCGGGAAATGAGTTTACTCCCTGCTTACTTTCTTTGTATACATTCGACTATACGGGCCGAGCCGGGATTTACGGGAAATCGCGGGTTTTCGGTTGCCGGCGATTAAACTGCTTTCATTCGGCGTCTCATCAAAAATGAAATTTTTGAAAACTACAAGTCTCATGGGTTTTAGTGGTGAAAAAATAATTTTAAAAATCGTTCGGGAAATGAGTTTACTCCCTGGGTACTTTCTTTGTATACATTC
>JASGCC010005228.1:0-16868 GCA_030067915.1 Hydractinia echinata | reverse complement strand
CCGTAAATCCCGGATCGGCCCGTATAGTCGAATGTATACAAAGAAAGTAAGCAGGAGTAAACTCATTTCCCGAACGATTTTTAAAATTATTTTTTCACCACTAAAACCCATGAGACTTGTAGTTTTCAAAAATATTTTCATTTTTGATGAGACGCCGAATGAAAGCAGTTTAATCGCCGGCAACCGAAAACCCGCGATTTCCCGTAAATCCCGTATAGTCGAATGTATACAAAGAAAGTAAGCAGGGAGTAAACTCATTTCCCGAACGATTTTTAAAATTATTTTTTCACCACTAAAACCCATGAGACTTGTAGTTTTCAAAAATATTTTCATTTTTGATGAGACGCCGAATGAAAGCAGTTTAATCGCCGGCAACCGAAAACCCGCGATTTCCCGTAAATATCCCGTATAGTCGAATGTATACAAAGAAAGTAAGCAGGGAGTAAACTCATTTCCCGAACGATTTTTAAAATTATTTTTTCACCACTAAAACCCATGAGACTTGTAGTTTTCAAAAATATTTTCATTTTTGATGAGACGCCGAATGAAAGCAGTTTAATCGCCGGCAACCGAAAACCCGCGATTTCCCGTAAATCCCGTATAGTCGAATGTATACAAAGAAAGTAAGCAGGGAGTAAACTCATTTCCCGAACGATTTTTAAAATTATTTTTTCACCACTAAAACCCATGAGACTTGTAGTTTTCAAAAATATTTTCATTTTTGATGAGACGCCGAATGAAAGCAGTTTAATCGCCGGCAACCGAAAACCCGCGATTTCCCGTAAATCCCATCGGCCCGTATAGTCGAATGTATACAAAGAAAGTAAGCAGGAGTAAACTCATTTCCCGAACGATTTTTAAAATTATTTTTTCACCACTAAAACCCATGAGACTTGTAGTTTTCAAAAATATTTTCATTTTTGATGAGACGCCGAATGAAAGCAGTTTAATCGCCGGCAACCGAAAACCCGCGATTTCCCGTAAATCCCGTATAGTCGAATGTATACAAAGAAAGTAAGCAGGAGTAAACTCATTTCCCGAACGATTTTTAAAATTATTTTTTCACCACTAAAACCCATGAGACTTGTAGTTTTCAAAAATATTTTCATTTTTGATGAGACGCCGAATGAAAGCAGTTTAATCGCCGGCAACCGAAAACCCGCGATTTCCCGTAAATCCCTCCCGTATAGTCGAATGTATACAAAGAAAGTAAGCAGGGAGTAAACTCATTTCCCGAACGATTTTTAAAATTATTTTTTCACCACTAAAACCCATGAGACTTGTAGTTTTCAAAAATTTTCATTTTTGATGAGACGCCGAATGAAAGCAGTTTAATCGCCGGCAACCGAAAACCCGCGATTTCCCGTAAATCCCGTATAGTCGAATGTATACAAAGAAAGTAAGCAGGAGTAAACTCATTTCCCGAACGATTTTTAAAATTATTTTTTCACCACTAAAACCCATGAGACTTGTAGTTTTCAAAAATATTTTCATTTTTGATGAGACGCCGAATGAAAGCAGTTTAATCGCCGGCAACCGAAAACCCGCGATTTCCCGTAAATCCCGTATAGTCGAATGTATACAAAGAAAGTAAGCAGGAGTAAACTCATTTCCCGAACGATTTTTAAAATTATTTTTTCACCACTAAAACCCATGAGACTTGTAGTTTTCAAAAATATTTTCATTTTTGATGAGACGCCGAATGAAAGCAGTTTAATCGCCGGCAACCGAAAACCCGCGATTTCCCGTAAATCCCGGTCGGCCCGTATAGTCGAATGTATACAAAGAAAGTAAGCAGGGAGTAAACTCATTTCCCGAACGATTTTTAAAATTATTTTTTCACCACTAAAACCCATGAGACTTGTAGTTTTCAAAAATATTTTCATTTTTGATGAGACGCCGAATGAAAGCAGTTTAATCGCCGGCAACCGAAAACCCGCGATTTCCCGTAAATCCCGTATAGTCGAATGTATACAAAGAAAGTAAGCAGGGAGTAAACTCATTTCCCGAACGATTTTTAAAATTATTTTTTCACCACTAAAACCCATGAGACTTGTAGTTTTCAAAAATATTTTCATTTTTGATGAGACGCCGAATGAAAGCAGTTTAATCGCCGGCAACCGAAAACCCGCGATTTCCCGTAAATCCCGATCGGCCCGTATAGTCGAATGTATACAAAGAAAGTAAGCAGGAGTAAACTCATTTCCCGAACGATTTTTAAAATTATTTTTTCACCACTAAAACCCATGAGACTTGTAGTTTTCAAAAATATTTTCATTTTTGATGAGACGCCGAATGAAAGCAGTTTAATCGCCGGCAACCGAAAACCCGCGATTTCCCGTAAATCCCTCGGCCCGTATAGTCGAATGTATACAAAGAAAGTAAGCAGGAGTAAACTCATTTCCCGAACGATTTTTAAAATTATTTTTTCACCACTAAAACCCATGAGACTTGTAGTTTTCAAAAATATTTTCATTTTTGATGAGACGCCGAATGAAAGCAGTTTAATCGCCGGCAACCGAAAACCCGCGATTTCCCGTAAAGGTCGGCCCGTATAGTCGAATGTATACAAAGAAAGTAAGCAGGGAGTAAACTCATTTCCCGAACGATTTTTAAAATTATTTTTTCACCACTAAAACCCATGAGACTTGTAGTTTTCAAAAATATTTTCATTTTTGATGAGACGCCGAATGAAAGCAGTTTAATCGCCGGCAACCGAAAACCCGCGATTTCCCGTAAATCCCGTATAGTCGAATGTATACAAAGAAAGTAAGCAGGGAGTAAACTCATTTCCCGAACGATTTTTAAAATTATTTTTTCACCACTAAAACCCATGAGACTTGTAGTTTTCAAAAATATTTTCATTTTTGATGAGACGCCGAATGAAAGCAGTTTAATCGCCGGCAACCGAAAACCCGCGATTTCCCGTAAAATCCCGTATAGTCGAATGTATACAAAGAAAGTAAGCAGGGAGTAAACTCATTTCCCGAACGATTTTTAAAATTATTTTTTCACCACTAAAACCCATGAGACTTGTAGTTTTCAAAAATATTTTCATTTTTGATGAGACGCCGAATGAAAGCAGTTTAATCGCCGGCAACCGAAAACCCGCGATTTCCCGTAAATCCCGTATAGTCGAATGTATACAAAGAAAGTAAGCAGGAGTAAACTCATTTCCCGAACGATTTTTAAAATTATTTTTTCACCACTAAAACCCATGAGACTTGTAGTTTTCAAAAATATTTTCATTTTTGATGAGACGCCGAATGAAAGCAGTTTAATCGCCGGCAACCGAAAACCCGCGATTTCCCGTAAATCCTCGGCCCGTATAGTCGAATGTATACAAAGAAAGTAAGCAGGGAGTAAACTCATTTCCCGAACGATTTTTAAAATTATTTTTTCACCACTAAAACCCATGAGACTTGTAGTTTTCAAAAATATTTTCATTTTTGATGAGACGCCGAATGAAAGCAGTTTAATCGCCGGCAACCGAAAACCCGCGATTTCCCGTAAATCCCGTATAGTCGAATGTATACAAAGAAAGTAAGCAGGAGTAAACTCATTTCCCGAACGATTTTTAAAATTATTTTTTCACCACTAAAACCCATGAGACTTGTAGTTTTCAAAAATATTTTCATTTTTGATGAGACGCCGAATGAAAGCAGTTTAATCGCCGGCAACCGAAAACCCGCGATTTCCCGTAAATCCCGGATCGGCCCGTATAGTCGAATGTATACAAAGAAAGTAAGCAGGGAGTAAACTCATTTCCCGAACGATTTTTAAAATTATTTTTTCACCACTAAAACCCATGAGACTTGTAGTTTTCAAAAATATTTTCATTTTTGATGAGACGCCGAATGAAAGCAGTTTAATCGCCGGCAACCGAAAACCCGCGATTTCCCGTAAATCCCGTATAGTCGAATGTATACAAAGAAAGTAAGCAGGGAGTAAACTCATTTCCCGAACGATTTTTAAAATTATTTTTTCACCACTAAAACCCATGAGACTTGTAGTTTTCAAAAATATTTTCATTTTTGATGAGACGCCGAATGAAAGCAGTTTAATCGCCGGCAACCGAAAACCCGCGATTTCCCGTAAATCCCGTATAGTCGAATGTATACAAAGAAAGTAAGCAGGGAGTAAACTCATTTCCCGAACGATTTTTAAAATTATTTTTTCACCACTAAAACCCATGAGACTTGTAGTTTTCAAAAATATTTTCATTTTTGATGAGACGCCGAATGAAAGCAGTTTAATCGCCGGCAACCGAAAACCCGCGATTTCCCGTAAATCCCGGATCGGCCCGTATAGTCGAATGTATACAAAGAAAGTAAGCAGGAGTAAACTCATTTCCCGAACGATTTTTAAAATTATTTTTTCACCACTAAAACCCATGAGACTTGTAGTTTTCAAAAATATTTTCATTTTTGATGAGACGCCGAATGAAAGCAGTTTAATCGCCGGCAACCGAAAACCCGCGATTTCCCGTAAATCCCGGATCGGCCCGTATAGTCGAATGTATACAAAGAAAGTAAGCAGGAGTAAACTCATTTCCCGAACGATTTTTAAAATTATTTTTTCACCACTAAAACCCATGAGACTTGTAGTTTTCAAAAATATTTTCATTTTTGATGAGACGCCGAATGAAAGCAGTTTAATCGCCGGCAACCGAAAACCCGCGATTTCCCGTAAATCCCGTATAGTCGAATGTATACAAAGAAAGTAAGCAGGGAGTAAACTCATTTCCCGAACGATTTTTAAAATTATTTTTTCACCACTAAAACCCATGAGACTTGTAGTTTTCAAAAATATTTTCATTTTTGATGAGACGCCGAATGAAAGCAGTTTAATCGCCGGCAACCGAAAACCCGCGATTTCCCGTAAAATCCCGTATAGTCGAATGTATACAAAGAAAGTAAGCAGGGAGTAAACTCATTTCCCGAACGATTTTTAAAATTATTTTTTCACCACTAAAACCCATGAGACTTGTAGTTTTCAAAAATATTTTCATTTTTGATGAGACGCCGAATGAAAGCAGTTTAATCGCCGGCAACCGAAAACCCGCGATTTCCCGTAAATCCCGTATAGTCGAATGTATACAAAGAAAGTAAGCAGGGAGTAAACTCATTTCCCGAACGATTTTTAAAATTATTTTTTCACCACTAAAACCCATGAGACTTGTAGTTTTCAAAAATATTTTCATTTTTGATGAGACGCCGAATGAAAGCAGTTTAATCGCCGGCAACCGAAAACCCGCGATTTCCCGTAAATCCCTCCCGTATAGTCGAATGTATACAAAGAAAGTAAGCAGGGAGTAAACTCATTTCCCGAACGATTTTTAAAATTATTTTTTCACCACTAAAACCCATGAGACTTGTAGTTTTCAAAAATATTTTCATTTTTGATGAGACGCCGAATGAAAGCAGTTTAATCGCCGGCAACCGAAAACCCGCGATTTCCCGTAAATCCCGTATAGTCGAATGTATACAAAGAAAGTAAGCAGGGAGTAAACTCATTTCCCGAACGATTTTTAAAATTATTTTTTCACCACTAAAACCCATGAGACTTGTAGTTTTCAAAAATATTTTCATTTTTGATGAGACGCCGAATGAAAGCAGTTTAATCGCCGGCAACCGAAAACCCGCGATTTCCCGTAAATCCGGGATCGGCCCGTATAGTCGAATGTATACAAAGAAAGTAAGCAGGAGTAAACTCATTTCCCGAACGATTTTTAAAATTATTTTTTCACCACTAAAACCCATGAGACTTGTAGTTTTCAAAAATATTTTCATTTTTGATGAGACGCCGAATGAAAGCAGTTTAATCGCCGGCAACCGAAAACCCGCGATTTCCCGTAAATCCCGTATAGTCGAATGTATACAAAGAAAGTAAGCAGGGAGTAAACTCATTTCCCGAACGATTTTTAAAATTATTTTTTCACCACTAAAACCCATGAGACTTGTAGTTTTCAAAAATATTTTCATTTTTGATGAGACGCCGAATGAAAGCAGTTTAATCCGGCAACCGAAAACCCGCGATTTCCCGTAAATCCCGTATAGTCGAATGTATACAAAGAAAGTAAGCAGGGAGTAAACTCATTTCCCGAACGATTTTTAAAATTATTTTTTCACCACTAAAACCCATGAGACTTGTAGTTTTCAAAAATATTTTCATTTTTGATGAGACGCCGAATGAAAGCAGTTTAATCGCCGGCAACCGAAAACCCGCGATTTCCCGTAAATCCCGGATCGGCCCGTATAGTCGAATGTATACAAAGAAAGTAAGCAGGAGTAAACTCATTTCCCGAACGATTTTTAAAATTATTTTTTCACCACTAAAACCCATGAGACTTGTAGTTTTCAAAAATATTTTCATTTTTGATGAGACGCCGAATGAAAGCAGTTTAATCGCCGGCAACCGAAAACCCGCGATTTCCCGTAAATCCCGTATAGTCGAATGTATACAAAGAAAGTAAGCAGGGAGTAAACTCATTTCCCGAACGATTTTTAAAATTATTTTTTCACCACTAAAACCCATGAGACTTGTAGTTTTCAAAAATATTTTCATTTTTGATGAGACGCCGAATGAAAGCAGTTTAATCGCCGGCAACCGAAAACCCGCGATTTCCCGTAAATCCCGTATAGTCGAATGTATACAAAGAAAGTAAGCAGGGAGTAAACTCATTTCCCGAACGATTTTTAAAATTATTTTTTCACCACTAAAACCCATGAGACTTGTAGTTTTCAAAAATATTTTCATTTTTGATGAGACGCCGAATGAAAGCAGTTTAATCGCCGGCAACCGAAAACCCGCGATTTCCCGTAAATCCCTCGTATAGTCGAATGTATACAAAGAAAGTAAGCAGGAGTAAACTCATTTCCCGAACGATTTTTAAAATTATTTTTTCACCACTAAAACCCATGAGACTTGTAGTTTTAAAAATATTTTCATTTTTGATGAGACGCCGAATGAAAGCAGTTTAATCGCCGGCAACCGAAAACCCGCGATTTCCCGTAAATCCCGTATAGTCGAATGTATACAAAGAAAGTAAGCAGGGAGTAAACTCATTTCCCGAACGATTTTTAAAATTATTTTTTCACCACTAAAACCCATGAGACTTGTAGTTTTCAAAAATATTTTCATTTTTGATGAGACGCCGAATGAAAGCAGTTTAATCGCCGGCAACCGAAAACCCGCGATTTCCCGTAAATCCCGGATCGGCCCGTATAGTCGAATGTATACAAAGAAAGTAAGCAGGAGTAAACTCATTTCCCGAACGATTTTTAAAATTATTTTTTCACCACTAAAACCCATGAGACTTGTAGTTTTCAAAAATATTTTCATTTTTGATGAGACGCCGAATGAAAGCAGTTTAATCGCCGGCAACCGAAAACCCGCGATTTCCCGTAAATCCCGTATAGTCGAATGTATACAAAGAAAGTAAGCAGGGAGTAAACTCATTTCCCGAACGATTTTTAAAATTATTTTTTCACCACTAAAACCCATGAGACTTGTAGTTTTCAAAAATATTTTCATTTTTGATGAGACGCCGAATGAAAGCAGTTTAATCGCCGGCAACCGAAAACCCGCGATTTCCCGTAAATCCCGGTCGGCCCGTATAGTCGAATGTATACAAAGAAAGTAAGCAGGGAGTAAACTCATTTCCCGAACGATTTTTAAAATTATTTTTTCACCACTAAAACCCATGAGACTTGTAGTTTTCAAAAATATTTTCATTTTTGATGAGACGCCGAATGAAAGCAGTTTAATCGCCGGCAACCGAAAACCCGCGATTTCCCGTAAATCCCGTATAGTCGAATGTATACAAAGAAAGTAAGCAGGAGTAAACTCATTTCCCGAACGATTTTTAAAATTATTTTTTCACCACTAAAACCCATGAGACTTGTAGTTTTCAAAAATATTTTCATTTTTGATGAGACGCCGAATGAAAGCAGTTTAATCGCCGGCAACCGAAAACCCGCGATTTCCCGTAAATCCCGTATAGTCGAATGTATACAAAGAAAGTAAGCAGGGAGTAAACTCATTTCCCGAACGATTTTTAAAATTATTTTTTCACCACTAAAACCCATGAGACTTGTAGTTTTCAAAAATATTTTCATTTTTGATGAGACGCCGAATGAAAGCAGTTTAATCGCCGGCAACCGAAAACCCGCGATTTCCCGTAAATCCCATCGGCCCGTATAGTCGAATGTATACAAAGAAAGTAAGCAGGAGTAAACTCATTTCCCGAACGATTTTTAAAATTATTTTTTCACCACTAAAACCCATGAGACTTGTAGTTTTCAAAAATATTTTCATTTTTGATGAGACGCCGAATGAAAGCAGTTTAATCGCCGGCAACCGAAAACCCGCGATTTCCCGTAAATCCCGTATAGTCGAATGTATACAAAGAAAGTAAGCAGGGAGTAAACTCATTTCCCGAACGATTTTTAAAATTATTTTTTCACCACTAAAACCCATGAGACTTGTAGTTTTCAAAAATATTTTCATTTTTGATGAGACGCCGAATGAAAGCAGTTTAATCGCCGGCAACCGAAAACCCGCGATTTCCCGTAAATCCCTGCCCGTATAGTCGAATGTATACAAAGAAAGTAAGCAGGAGTAAACTCATTTCCCGAACGATTTTTAAAATTATTTTTTCACCACTAAAACCCATGAGACTTGTAGTTTTCAAAAATTTTTCATTTTTGATGAGACGCCGAATGAAAGCAGTTTAATCGCCGGCAACCGAAAACCCGCGATTTCCCGTAAATCCCGTATAGTCGAATGTATACAAAGAAAGTAAGCAGGGAGTAAACTCATTTCCCGAACGATTTTTAAAATTTTTTTTCACCACTAAAACCCATGAGACTTGTAGTTTTCAAAAATATTTTCATTTTTGATGAGACGCCGAATGAAAGCAGTTTAATCGCCGGCAACCGAAAACCCGCGATTTCCCGTAAATCCCATCGGCCCGTATAGTCGAATGTATACAAAGAAAGTAAGCAGGGAGTAAACTCATTTCCCGAACGATTTTTAAAATTATTTTTTCACCACTAAAACCCATGAGACTTGTAGTTTTCAAAAATATTTTCATTTTTGATGAGACGCCGAATGAAAGCAGTTTAATCGCCGGCAACCGAAAACCCGCGATTTCCCGTAAATCCCGTATAGTCGAATGTATACAAAGAAAGTAAGCAGGGAGTAAACTCATTTCCCGAACGATTTTTAAAATTATTTTTTCACCACTAAAACCCATGAGACTTGTAGTTTTCAAAAATATTTTCATTTTTGATGAGACGCCGAATGAAAGCAGTTTAATCGCCGGCAACCGAAAACCCGCGATTTCCCGTAAATCCCGGTCGGCCCGTATAGTCGAATGTATACAAAGAAAGTAAGCAGGAGTAAACTCATTTCCCGAACGATTTTTAAAATTATTTTTTCACCACTAAAACCCATGAGACTTGTAGTTTTCAAAAATATTTTCATTTTTGATGAGACGCCGAATGAAAGCAGTTTAATCGCCGGCAACCGAAAACCCGCGATTTCCCGTAAATCCCGTATAGTCGAATGTATACAAAGAAAGTAAGCAGGGAGTAAACTCATTTCCCGAACGATTTTTAAAATTATTTTTTCACCACTAAAACCCATGAGACTTGTAGTTTTCAAAAATATTTTCATTTTTGATGAGACGCCGAATGAAAGCAGTTTAATCGCCGGCAACCGAAAACCCGCGATTTCCCGTAAATCCCGGTCGGCCGTATAGTCGAATGTATACAAAGAAAGTAGCAGGGAGTAAACTCATTTCCCGAACGATTTTTAAAATTATTTTTTCACCACTAAAACCCATGAGACTTGTAGTTTTCAAAAATATTTTCATTTTTGATGAGACGCCGAATGAAAGCAGTTTAATCGCCGGCAACCGAAAACCCGCGATTTCCCGTAAATCCCGTATAGTCGAATGTATACAAAGAAAGTAAGCAGGGAGTAAACTCATTTCCCGAACGATTTTTAAAATTATTTTTTCACCACTAAAACCCATGAGACTTGTAGTTTTCAAAAATATTTTCATTTTTGATGAGACGCCGAATGAAAGCAGTTTAATCGCCGGCAACCGAAAACCCGCGATTTCCCGTAAATCCCTCGGCCCGTATAGTCGAATGTATACAAAGAAAGTAAGCAGGGAGTAAACTCATTTCCCGAACGATTTTTAAAATTATTTTTTCACCACTAAAACCCATGAGACTTGTAGTTTTCAAAAATATTTTCATTTTTGATGAGACGCCGAATGAAAGCAGTTTAATCGCCGGCAACCGAAAACCCGCGATTTCCCGTAAATCCCGTATAGTCGAATGTATACAAAGAAAGTAAGCAGGAGTAAACTCATTTCCCGAACGATTTTTAAAATTATTTTTTCACCACTAAAACCCATGAGACTTGTAGTTTTCAAAAATATTTTCATTTTTGATGAGACGCCGAATGAAAGCAGTTTAATCGCCGGCAACCGAAAACCCGCGATTTCCCGTAAATCCCGGGATCCCCGTATAGTCGAATGTATACAAAGAAAGTAAGCAGGAGTAAACTCATTTCCCGAACGATTTTTAAAATTATTTTTTCACCACTAAAACCCATGAGACTTGTAGTTTTCAAAAATATTTTCATTTTTGATGAGACGCCGAATGAAAGCAGTTTAATCGCCGGCAACCGAAAACCCGCGATTTCCCGTAAATCCCGTATAGTCGAATGTATACAAAGAAAGTAAGCAGGGAGTAAACTCACTTCCCGAAAGATTTTTAAAATTATTTTTTCACCACTAAAACCCATGAGACTTGCAGTTTTCAAAAATATTTTCATTTTTGATGAGACGCCGAATGAAAGCAGTTTAATCGCCGGCAACCGAAAACCCGCGATTTCCCGTAAATCCCGGATCGGCCCGTATAGTCGAATGTATACAAAGAAAGTAAGCAGGGAGTAAACTCATTTCCCGAACGATTTTTAAAATTATTTTTTCACCACTAAAACCCATGAGACTTGTAGTTTTCAAAAATATTTTCATTTTTGATGAGACGCCGAATGAAAGCAGTTTAATCGCCGGCAACCGAAAACCCGCGATTTCCCGTAAATCCCGGGATCGGCCCGTATAGTCGAATGTATACAAAGAAAGTAAGCAGGGAGTAAACTCATTTCCCGAACGATTTTTAAAATTATTTTTTCACCACTAAAACCCATGAGACTTGTAGTTTTCAAAAATATTTTCATTTTTGATGAGACGCCGAATGAAAGCAGTTTAATCGCCGGCAACCGAAAACCCGCGATTTCCCGTAAATCCCGGATCGGCCCGTATAGTCGAATGTATACAAAGAAAGTAAGCAGGGAGTAAACTCATTTCCCGAACGATTTTTAAAATTATTTTTTCACCACTAAAACCCATGAGACTTGTAGTTTTCAAAAATATTTTCATTTTTGATGAGACGCCGAATGAAAGCAGTTTAATCGCCGGCAACCGAAAACCCGCGATTTCCCGTAAATCCCGGATCGGCCCGTATAGTCGAATGTATACAAAGAAAGTAAGCAGGGAGTAAACTCATTTCCCGAACGATTTTTAAAATTATTTTTTCACCACTAAAACCCATGAGACTTGTAGTTTTCAAAAATATTTTCATTTTTGATGAGACGCCGAATGAAAGCAGTTTAATCGCCGGCAACCGAAAACCCGCGATTTCCCGTAAATCCCATCGGCCCGTATAGTCGAATGTATACAAAGAAAGTAAGCAGGGAGTAAACTCATTTCCCGAACGATTTTTAAAATTATTTTTTCACCACTAAAACCCATGAGACTTGTAGTTTTCAAAAATATTTTCATTTTTGATGAG
This sequence comes from Hydractinia echinata, assembly GCA_030067915.1. Classification (NCBI taxonomy): domain Eukaryota; kingdom Metazoa; phylum Cnidaria; class Hydrozoa; order Anthoathecata; family Hydractiniidae; genus Hydractinia; species Hydractinia echinata. The sequence continues at coordinate 4,995 of JASGCC010005228.1, read as the reverse complement.
ACGCCGAATGAAAGCAGTTTAATCGCCGGCAACCGAAAACCCGCGATTTCCCGTACCGCCCGTATAGTCGAATGTATACAAAGAAAGTAAGCAGGGAGTAAACTCATTTCCCGAACGATTTTTAAAATTATTTTTTCACCACTAAAACCCATGAGACTTGTAGTTTTCAAAAATATTTTCATTTTTGATGAGACGCCGAATGAAAGCAGTTTAATCGCCGGCAACCGAAAACCCGCGATTTCCCGTAAATCCCGTATAGTCGAATGTATACAAAGAAAGTAAGCAGGGAGTAAACTCATTTCCCGAACGATTTTTAAAATTATTTTTTCACCACTAAAACCCATGAGACTTGTAGTTTTCAAAAATATTTTCATTTTTGATGAGACGCCGAATGAAAGCAGTTTAATCGCCGGCAACCGAAAACCCGCGATTTCCCGTAAATCCCGGATCGGCCCGTATAGTCGAATGTATACAAAGAAAGTAAGCAGGGAGTAAACTCATTTCCCGAACGATTTTTAAAATTATTTTTTCACCACTAAAACCCATGAGACTTGTAGTTTTCAAAAAATTTTCATTTTTGATGAGACGCCGAATGAAAGCAGTTTAATCGCCGGCAACCGAAAACCCGCGATTTCCCGTAAAATCCCGTATAGTCGAATGTATACAAAGAAAGTAAGCAGGGAGTAAACTCATTTCCCGAACGATTTTTAAAATTATTTTTTCACCACTAAAACCCATGAGACTTGTAGTTTTCAAAAATATTTTCATTTTTGATGAGACGCCGAATGAAAGCAGTTTAATCGCCGGCAACCGAAAACCCGCGATTTCCCGTAAATCCCGTATAGTCGAATGTATACAAAGAAAGTAAGCAGGGAGTAAACTCATTTCCCGAACGATTTTTAAAATTATTTTTTCACCACTAAAACCCATGAGACTTGTAGTTTTCAAAAATATTTTCATTTTTGATGAGACGCCGAATGAAAGCAGTTTAATCGCCGGCAACCGAAAACCCGCGATTTCCCGTAAATCCCGGATCGGCCCGTATAGTCGAATGTATACAAAGAAAGTAAGCAGGAGTAAACTCATTTCCCGAACGATTTTTAAAATTATTTTTTCACCACTAAAACCCATGAGACTTGTAGTTTTCAAAAATATTTTCATTTTTGATGAGACGCCGAATGAAAGCTTTAATCGCCGGCAACCGAAAACCCGCGATTTCCCGTAAATCCCGTATAGTCGAATGTATACAAAGAAAGTAAGCAGGGAGTAAACTCATTTCCCGAACGATTTTTAAAATTATTTTTTCACCACTAAAACCCATGAGACTTGTAGTTTTCAAAAATATTTTCATTTTTGATGAGACGCCGAATGAAAGCAGTTTAATCGCCGGCAACCGAAAACCCGCGATTTCCCGTAAATCCCGGGTCGGCCCGTATAGTCGAATGTATACAAAGAAAGTAAGCAGGGAGTAAACTCATTTCCCGAACGATTTTTAAAATTATTTTTTCACCACTAAAACCCATGAGACTTGTAGTTTTCAAAAATATTTTCATTTTTGATGAGACGCCGAATGAAAGCAGTTTAATCGCCGGCAACCGAAAACCCGCGATTTCCCGTAAATCCCGGATCGGCCCGTATAGTCGAATGTATACAAAGAAAGTAAGCAGGAGTAAACTCATTTCCCGAACGATTTTTAAAATTATTTTTTCACCACTAAAACCCATGAGACTTGTAGTTTTCAAAAATATTTTCATTTTTGATGAGACGCCGAATGAAAGCAGTTTAATCGCCGGCAACCGAAAACCCGCGATTTCCCGTAAATCCCGTATAGTCGAATGTATACAAAGAAAGTAAGCAGGGAGTAAACTCATTTCCCGAACGATTTTTAAAATTATTTTTTCACCACTAAAACCCATGAGACTTGTAGTTTTCAAAAATATTTTCATTTTTGATGAGACGCCGAATGAAAGCAGTTTAATCGCCGGCAACCGAAAACCCGCGATTTCCCGTAAATCCCGGTCGGCCCGTATAGTCGAATGTATACAAAGAAAGTAAGCAGGGAGTAAACTCATTTCCCGAACGATTTTTAAAATTATTTTTTCACCACTAAAACCCATGAGACTTGTAGTTTTCAAAAATATTTTCATTTTTGATGAGACGCCGAATGAAAGCAGTTTAATCGCCGGCAACCGAAAACCCGCGATTTCCCGTAAATCCCGGGATCGGCCCGTATAGTCGAATGTATACAAAGAAAGTAAGCAGGAGTAAACTCATTTCCCGAACGATTTTTAAAATTATTTTTTCACCACTAAAACCCATGAGACTTGTAGTTTTCAAAAATATTTTCATTTTTGATGAGACGCCGAATGAAAGCAGTTTAATCGCCGGCAACCGAAAACCCGCGATTTCCCGTAAATCCCGGATCGGCCCGTATAGTCGAATGTATACAAAGAAAGTAAGCAGGGAGTAAACTCATTTCCCGAACGATTTTTAAAATTATTTTTTCACCACTAAAACCCATGAGACTTGTAGTTTTCAAAAATATTTTCATTTTTGATGAGACGCCGAATGAAAGCAGTTTAATCGCCGGCAACCGAAAACCCGCGATTTCCCGTAAATCCCGTATAGTCGAATGTATACAAAGAAAGTAAGCAGGGAGTAAACTCATTTCCCGAACGATTTTTAAAATTTTTTTTCACCACTAAAACCCATGAGACTTGTAGTTTTCAAAAATATTTTCATTTTTGATGAGACGCCGAATGAAAGCAGTTTAATCGCCGGCAACCGAAAACCCGCGATTTCCCGTAAATCCCTCGGCCCGTATAGTCGAATGTATACAAAGAAAGTAAGCAGGGAGTAAACCCATTTCCCGAACAATTTTTAAAATTATTTTTTCACCACTAAAACCCATGAGACTTGTAGTTTTAAAAATATTTTCATTTTTGATGAGACGCCGAATGAAAGCAGTTTAATCGCCGGCAACCGAAAACCCGCGATTTCCCGTAAATCCCGGGCTCGGCCCGTATAGTCGAATGTATACAAAGAAAGTAAGCAGGCAGTAAACTCATTTCCCGAACAATTTTTAAAATTATTTTTTCACCACTAAAACCCATGAGACTTGTAGTTTTCAAAAATATTTTCATTTTTGATGAGACGCCGAATGAAAGCAGTTTAATCGCCGGCAACCGAAAACCCGCGATTTCCCGTAAATCCCGTATAGTCGAATGTATACAAAGAAAGTAAGCAGGGAGTAAACTCATTTCCCGAACGATTTTTAAAATTATTTTTTCACCACTAAAACCCATGAGACTTGTAGTTTTCAAAAATATTTTCATTTTTGATGAGACGCCGAATGAAAGCAGTTTAATCGCCGGCAACCGAAAACCCGCGATTTCCCGTAAATCCCGGGTCGGCCCGTATAGTCGAATGTATACAAAGAAAGTAAGCAGGGAGTAAACTCATTTCCCGAACGATTTTTAAAATTATTTTTTCACCACTAAAACCCATGAGACTTGTAGTTTTCAAAAATATTTTCATTTTTGATGAGACGCCGAATGAAAGCAGTTTAATCGCCGGCAACCGAAAACCCGCGATTTCCCGTAAATCCCGTATAGTCGAATGTATACAAAGAAAGTAAGCAGGAGTAAACTCATTTCCCGAACGATTTTTAAAATTATTTTTTCACCACTAAAACCCATGAGACTTGTAGTTTTCAAAAATATTTTCATTTTTGATGAGACGCCGAATGAAAGCAGTTTAATCGCCGGCAACCGAAAACCCGCGATTTCCCGTAAATCCCATCGGCCCGTATAGTCGAATGTATACAAAGAAAGTAAGCAGGGAGTAAACTCATTTCCCGAACGATTTTTAAAATTATTTTTTCACCACTAAAACCCATGAGACTTGTAGTTTTCAAAAATATTTTCATTTTTGATGAGACGCCGAATGAAAGCAGTTTAATCGCCGGCAACCGAAAACCCGCGATTTCCCGTAAATCCCGTATAGTCGAATGTATACAAAGAAAGTAAGCAGGGAGTAAACTCATTTCCCGAACGATTTTTAAAATTATTTTTTCACCACTAAAACCCATGAGACTTGTAGTTTTCAAAAATATTTTCATTTTTGATGAGACGCCGAATGAAAGCAGTTTAATCGCCGGCAACCGAAAACCCGCGATTTCCCGTAAATCCCATCGGCCCGTATAGTCGAATGTATACAAAGAAAGTAAGCAGGAGTAAACTCATTTCCCGAACGATTTTTAAAATTATTTTTTCACCACTAAAACCCATGAGACTTGTAGTTTTCAAAAATATTTTCATTTTTGATGAGACGCCGAATGAAAGCAGTTTAATCGCCGGCAACCGAAAACCCGCGATTTCCCGTAAATCCCGGATCGGCCCGTATAGTCGAATGTATACAAAGAAAGTAAGCAGGGAGTAAACTCATTTCCCGAACGTTTTTAAAATTATTTTTTCACCACTAAAACCCATGAGACTTGTAGTTTTAAAAATATTTTATTTTGATGAGACGCCGAATGAAAGCAGTTTAATCGCCGGCAACCGAAAACCGCGATTTCCCGTAAATCCGGACTCGGCCCGTATAGTCGAATGTATACAAAGAAAGTAAGCAGGGAGTAAACTCATTTCCCGAACGATTTTTAAAATTATTTTTTCACCACTAAAACCCATGAGACTTGTAGTTTTCAAAAATATTTTCATTTTTGATGAGACGCCGAAATGAAACAGTTTAATCGCCGGCAACAACGAAAACCGCGATTTCCCGTAAATCCCGTATAGTCGAATGTATACAAAGAAAGTAAGCACGGGAGTAAACTCATTTCCCGAACGATTTTTTAAAAAATTATTTTTCACCACTAAAACCCATGAGACTTGTAGTTTTCAAAAATATTTTCATTTTGATGAGACGCCGAATGAAAGCAGTTTAATCGCCGGCAACCGAAAACCCGCGATTTCCCGTAAATCCCCGCGTATAGTC
>JASGCC010005227.1:0-16870 GCA_030067915.1 Hydractinia echinata | reverse complement strand
TTTTAGATTAGAATAATGTTATGAACATAATTTGTATATAGATAAAGAAAATGCAAAGAAAAAGTGACAAGGTGAGTGATAGTACGAGACCTTGCATGCTAAGTTTTGTATTATTTCCACACAATTAAAGGGATTCCTGCCTCAAAAATGATTTTTTTATATGTTGTGGAGAAAAAAAAAGTTATTTATCAAGCCTTTTGGAATTTTTTTAAAATCTTTTTTCGTTCTCAAATTATTCAAGATTTTAAATATTCAAAATCCAGGATCTTATGATGTCATAAGTAAGTTTTAAAAAATGCTGACATCACATTTCTACATATAATTAAAGATGAGGCCATTCTTAAACTGCACAACTTTGCACATGCCAAGATATCATCAAGAGCACACTGCTTAAAAGTTTTGATATTGAGTAAATTTGCAAGATATCTCAAGTAATAATTTATGCTTACTACCTTATTACATCATCAATGATGATGTCATACGGTCAGCTGGAAATCTTTGAAGTTTAATATCTTGAGAACGAAAAAAGATTTTTAAAAAATTACAAAAAACTTGAACGTTTTATTCTCCACAACATATAAATCATTTTGGAGGCTGAAATCCCTTTAAAAATCACATATTGTCGTAAGATTGGGCAGGTTAATTAGTACAAGTGAGAATTCCGAGGAAAGAAAGCAACACTGTTCCAATATTGGGAGAGACTGATCTTTAGAGACAGTTATAAATCGTAGATAGCATATATTTATTATATGTCATAAATTTAGCATTTATAGCTAATTTTTAGGAAATGTTTATATATAAAGGGGCTTATAAGTAGCTAGGTTTTTCCCTTGATTTGACTACCCAATCATTAAGCTAGCTAGCAATTTGATTGAATATCTTCAATTTCTTTTATACTGAGCTATAGCTATAGTTGGCCATAACATACCTGGTATAATATTTCAGCCTTTTGTTTTGGCAAAAAAAGTTCAATTCAATATTATTTCAGAACTTTTCCCTGTTCAACAAGTGTTTAAGATGTGTCTCTTAGATTGCTCTTAGATTGGATGGCGGTCTTAGGACTTGCTGCTGTTTACCACCGTCCAAAGTCTTAAAAAGGGCCGCATTTCAGGAGTAGATAGAACATTACCACACTGGCTTACATGTGACAAAACACATGCTTGATCTCTGGTATTAGTAACCTTTAGGCAATGCAAGTTTACTGTTAGAAAAAAAAGCAATATAGATTACAGTACTAAAGAGTATTCTATTGATATACAAGTGTTTAATTAACTTTGATGGCTTACTTGGAAAAACAAACCTCCATAAGCAATATATGATTCTAGATCCTGATTATTTTATTTATGGCTGAGAGTTACATTAAACAAAAGCAATGAATCAACAACTTTTTTTGAAAATATTTTCTGATTGTGTATTGGAAGTCTAAGTTATTCTATACCTTCACAACATTTTGATTACATTTAGGACTTTAAGTTTATATCAGAGAATTGGAAAATTCTTCAGGAACTGAAAGAAGAAAAAAAGAAATTAAAGGTTTGTACAGCTTGGACTTTGCGGGCCTATGAATAATGGCGCAAATGATTTTACATGTGATGACATCTTTACGCTGACATAAAAAAAGCTTTTCAAAACTCAGTTTAAGTGAGCAATCTTATCAAAAACCATTTGTTCATGCAGGTTTCGATAGTGATTCACTGATGTTTGATTGCTGTGCTGAATTATTTATGATTCTTAAGGAAAGTTGATTTCCGGTATATATAAATAAATTTGCTGCTGATTGCAAGCAAACATTTCCTTGACAAAAGATTCCTGTTTTGCTGAATGGCAACCACTAATAGAATACAAATTTTAGAAGTTCCTAGCTGTAATTATACTGATAGGAATTGACCAAGGACCATTAGGAGATTGCTGGTCATTTAAGCCTACTTGCGATTCTTCAAAACACATCACAGCAACTGGAATAAACTTAAAAAAAAATTAAAACTGAAAGATTACTTTCCACCCTTAATTTTAGGTAACCCCTTAGTCTTAAAAGGGAAGTCCTTTTTTTAAAAAAAACGAGATTATTGCATATTCTTAATCGGTGGGCTGATTACCTTCTTTTCATGTGCTCAAAGTTCAGGTTTGATGTGAAAAAAGTCCTCAAAACTGGTCTATACCCAAAAATCATTGTTTAATTTTGAAAAGGTTTAAGTCCATTAGTAATTTAGGTCCCTGGGCCTAAATTCATGTACATTATAATCTTTAAATTTTAAAACCCTAGTCCAGTTAAAGGGCGTAAGTCCATTTACACTGCAGCTCAGAAGAGCCTAAGTCCATTTTATTAATATTCAAACAAATTCATAAAATCATTGAGTTAAATTTATTTCGCCTATCCAACCTTACCTTAATGTAATCTTAACAGACTTACCCCTTTTAAAGGGGAATTATGTATAAAGATTGTTTGGACTTAGGCCCACTTAATTACAAAATACCTTAGTACTTTTAAAGGTTATTTTTAAATTTTCAGTGCCTGGTTAATATATGTAAGTACAAGATGAGTTAATCAACTCAAAAGAAGTTATATTAAACATATCTAATCAAAAAACACAACATGAAGTGTAAAAAATGGATGGGTTTCAACAAAACAACTTTGACTTCTTCTCAAAATCAATAAAATGTACTTAGTTCTTCTTAAAACTAAAGCCATAGGGACATAGGCCATATGGACATAGCGTGGCCTTGTGGTTATGGAGTTCGCTTCATAATCACAAGGTCCGTGGTTCGGTCCACAGCGCAGGCATGTTTAGCAAGTTTCTTTACCACAGCTACGGGTCAACCCATGCCATGTGAGTGAAATTGGGTAGGAATGCTGGTGTATACTTAATGTATACATTCCGAACACAGGACCCACATTGATAACAGTGTTTCCAACACTGAAGTGGCTATATCCTGTATAAATATTTGGAACAATAGTAATAATAATAATAATAATAATAATTTTAAACTAAGGGTGCGACTTAAAATTTAATTTTCTGAATACTATACTAATTGATACACTTCACTAAATTAAAATAATGAAAAGATAAAATTCAAACTAATAGTTGCATTTGTTTGTTTATAATTCATAATTCATATTTTATCATTCCATTCAGTACTTAAACAGAAAATAATTTATGTGAAATTTAGTCTTTTCTTATCCATCTTAGGGTAGGGGTGGTTTTATTCCTTTAACAACTGCTTGCAACATACCTGCATACCTCTTAAATATACTATATCTGCATTTGTTCTCTTTGGTTTAAAGAATTAGCTGTTTGTGAGAACAAACTTTTGAAATATATTTTAGATAGACAGGATAATTTACACTTTTCTCTTTTGCAGCAATTTGAAGCTTCGGCTGTTGCAGAATACTTAGAAGATAAAGAAGAAGAGGACAATGAACTTTCAAAGTATGTTGATGAACTATACTACACATGTGTTAAAATGCTTATTGTAATTAGGTAGCTTATTCTCTCTCTTACTACAAAGCCATCTCTCTGTATGCCTATAATTTTATTTTGAAAAAAAAGAGCTTAGCTTTGTTGTTTTTTTGTTATATCTTTTATTTCATTTAATTAAAACGATTGATGAAAGTAGCAATCAAACCTTTCACAATCTTTAAACAGAGAGTAAGGTATACTTTTGTATATTTTTGAAATTATTTTTATTACAAATTCTTTGTTTAATGATGAAAGAGGTTTTTGTAGTTAGTAATGCTATCATTCAACATTTTCTTTGTTAGCCGGTATAGTATTGTCAGTTCAGGCTAAAGGTAGGTTGTATGAAACTTGGTTTAAAAGTGTCATACTGTATTGGAGTGAGATTTGACCAGAAGATTAGAAAGTCTTGATGCAAATCAGGAAAATGATGTGAGAATAATTTATTGGGTGTGTAACTATTGCTGCTGAGGCACAGCAATGCCAGCATTCAGGAATCCCTGAAGATTGTATTTATTTTGTAGTCTGTGTGTAGTTTTATTTCTTTTGTATGTACCCAGCCTTGAGTTTTATGTTAAATGTTACACGTCATTAACTTTATGTTACTTGTTACTATTTTAATGTATGTTATTGCTGTCTTGTTCCTCTGTTCTTATGTCTTTTAACGACCCATTGTGTTACCTTTAAAGTTCTTTTGTTTTTTTTATTATGGGTTTTAAATGTTTAGCATATAGTGGATTCATGCGTGTGTTGTTAGTTAGTATGTGTGTATAGCTTGCGTGTGATGTTGTTTGGTGGTGGTTCTGTCAAAGTGGTTTAGTAAGACATTTTGTTTCGTTTATATGTTTCTAGTATATGTTTGTTTTTAGTCTCACACTGTCCCACTTGATTTTCTTCTTGTTTGTTGTGCTGGGTGTATGGGTTCTTTATTCAGTCTTGTCCCTGGTAGGCGGAGGTTTTTGTGCGCACGTGTTTGTTTTTCTTTTATTATTTGCTCTTTTTGTATTTTAATTAAGTAAAGTTTTGTATTTTTATTTAGTGTTTATGGATTAACATGTATTGTATGTTGTATCAATTAGTTCATTTCCGTTTAATCCAATAGCATCCACTTGTTTGTGCGTGCGACTTTAATAGTAAGGTTAGGTTAAGAAGCAGGAACAATTCTGATGAGGTCAGCAGCTGGCTAGCTATTCATAGTGTTAGAGATGTTATTCAAACCAGTGAAAAGATTTGGTAGTAGCTAATGCAAAATCCAAAATACTTGGTAGAAATTGATTGCAGCAATTTAAGACCATAGCTAACATAGACTCACAGATCGATATATTTACAATTAAGATTTAACGAAATGAAAAATTTGTTATTCGAAAGTTTGTAAAAAAAATATTTTTGCTTAAATGCTATCTACAGCGTCTGTACATTATACAGAAACATAAGGAAAACGCCATCTAAATATGTAGATCTCTCTACTTACTCTAACTTTATTTACATATTAATGTCATTTAAATTTTTTCTCAAAAGGAAACTAACTGACAATGACAATGAGAACCACAACTCAAAAAAGCAAATCTTCCTGATTTTAAAAGCCTAAAATTTTAATATTGTTTAGGTTAATTTTACCCAGCCAGTATGGTGGAGTTACTTCATCAGAATCCCCAACAACTACAGTAAGTCTGAAGTTCTAATCAAAAGTTTGTACCTTATATGACAAGTGTAGAATTTTTAATATTTAAATTATTTAGCACAATGAATAAAAATGAATGTTGTCTTTTTTAGACTTTCAGGTTTAACAGTGTAATTTTTTTTTGTTTAGACTGGACATGTGATATCAGTTGAAAGGTATTGCCGTCGATCACTTTGTATTCCTAAGTAAGTTTTTTTATTTATAATGAATTGGTAAGAGATTCAGTGAAAAAATGGTTTTGCCATATTGGAACTACGCATCTTAGGTTTCTTTTATGATAGAATTTGACCACCACTTTTTTAAACAAATACAGTTTTCTTTGTGGTTTTCAATTAGTAATTTACTCTATGAATATCTATACACTACAAGTTTGTAAATGTATAGTTGTGCATAAACAACCACATTCTCACAGTAAAAAAATAGACAAAATTATAAAGAAAAGTTATATATATTTCTGTGGAAAGTATATAAATAACAGAATATTTTACCTGTGTGTTTCAAAAGCATGTAAAATTACCAGTACAATCTAAGAGTATAAAAACTTTTCCGTCTCTAATTAAGATATTATTTTGTCCTAGATCTGACCAAGAGCAGTCAGAAGAAAGAGTGGCGGAGGATGAAATCGCACCTTTTATTGGTATGTACATTCTGTGGTTCATGGTAACAGTTCTAAATATATTTCTATCTTTTCTTTATTTATCTGTAATTGCGAAAAGAAGCACTGTTATAATTTAAAGTATAGCTGAAAGATCAGAGGAAGAAATGATTATCATCAATCTTGTCTTGTATTCTAAATTTGTAGAGGGAGGATGCCTGAATACAGTGCCACAGTTATCTACACAAGTAAAGACTGGATCAAATTTACAACACAGAGAAACTTCACAGCAAAAGCTAAATAAATTTTGTTTAGTACAACAGTATGAGTTAACATCTCACATTCCATCTCCACTCGCTTCAATTTTGTATTGCTTGATGAATATTCCAAAGTTTCAGAATTTTATTCACAGTATGTATATAATGTTTACATAATTATTTTTTTCTTGTCAACTTGGTTTTTAATTAACAGTTAAAAAAGAGATTAGAAAAGAATGCAAAAAATATTTTACGGACTTAATTAGCAGATTTTTGAAGACTTGATATTTTTGCATCTTTAAATGTACTCCATCCCGCTCATAGACCATTGTGATAATAAATGAATCATGCAAAAAATTAGCTTGAAGGCTGTTTTGGTTGCTTCAGCAAACCTTGATGTTCATACAAAATCTTTAGTACCAGATTTATTTGTGTACTTACTGTAATTTACTAACAGTGAATTTTTCAGTTAAATCTTAAATTATTTTGCAACCAGCAAATTACTTGTTTTAATTTTTATACTAGATCTTTCAATGGAGGTTTTAAAAGACACAACCAGAGAGGTACTTAATAATAATGCTTTATTATGCGCTGGATTTTATGCCATTTTATGTATTTTTATAAGAAACAAACAAGTCATCAAAGTTCCAAAAAGTTGTTATCTGTGATCAAATTTCAGTTCTTATATTGTTAGAGATATAGTAGTTAGACTAACCTTTTTCAGTTGATATATTAAACTATTTTTGTTGTTGTATTCAGTATATTATATTCAGTATATTTAATATAACTAGTCGACAGCCTGTGGAAGATTCCCAAAGAATCTCTGTCATACATTTTTCCCACTTTGCTATTTCGTGCATCCCTGCCCGCTTGTAAGCATAAAGTAATGAAATTTACTATGATTATAGGTGCCATAATCATTGTCTTTACAATTACAAAACCCCTGGTTTTCTGGTTTTTAGATTACCTCACAGACAGACCGGGAGTATTATAATATAGATAAAACCTTCTAAGTTTTAAAGATTTGGCATTAATATGGAAAATAGGGCTCAGTAATACTTTCTTGTCATTGTTTTTGATTCATGAGGAGGATTGTAGGAATTGTTGAAATTTAGGTTGGCCTTTCATGTTGCGAATTAAAAAATGGACTTGTTGGACTTAAGCCAGCATCTCATTGCTGGCCTGTAAAATATATATTTTTATTTATGAATAACTTGCCATTCGATTTTTATCATATAATAATTCACTATTTTATGTTTAGAAATATCCGACCATTAGTTTCTTCATTGAAGCACTTTCAATTTATACTGACCAAGCTAAACTTTTATCAGATACATTTTGTTCAATGTTCTTATCTCAAGATCTTTCTACATCTCTTCATGAAGAGGTAGGTACTGGCCACACCTGTTGCAGATGTTTTGTGTGGAACCAAAAATTCAAACAATTCAATTCAATTTTGAGTTCGCTTTTAATTCCTTTCGTGAAGCCATATTTCTTATTTCGCTTGTATAAGTTAAATTGTATATGAAAATACTTTGTTTTTTCAGCTTTAAAAAAGTCTGTTGAACTTTCTAGTTATAAGTACTGCAGTTAACTTTGCAACAAAGTATAGCTACTTTTATGGTAAATAAGTTAAAATTAAGATAGATAACTAGATTAGCTTAGTCTTCTTTATTCAATTCTTATAACCTGAAACGACTGCTTTTGTACGTGACAACAAAAATTGTGTAAATGAATGACACTTATTTTTTTACTTTAAAAATAATCCGATTTTAATATGTTTTGTAAAAAGGCCTGGGACATAGTAACAATAGTACATACTTGATCATTAGTTTGGAATATTAAAGGCATTTTAACTTTCGTGATAATCGCTGTTATATTTTCCTTTAATAATTAATTAATGCTTTAATCTGATCAAAATATCCTGCGTACCTCTGAACCAATTAAACTTCTTAAAATTTACTCAAATACTGTAAATAATTGAATAAGTGCCCACTTTTGAATAAGCGCTCCTTTTGAATAAGCGCCCACTTTCGAATATGCGCCCTCCATGAAAACGGACATTTTAAAAAAGCGCCTAGAGTGCTCATCCAATCATTTACGGTATAAAGAATGACCAGCCTGATATTGAGATAGAAAGAAAAAATTCTACTGAAAATTTATTTCAATTTTGTTTTAGTCACCGACTTCTTTATTGTTGAGTATGTTAGAAATATTTCATGAGGAATTAGTACAAGCTAAAAGGAACAAAATTGTTAGAAGTGTATGTACAGAAAAATGCAAGTAAGTTTATATTCATTGGTTTCTGTTATAGTTTAGTCATAGAGCATTGTATTCAGGAGTTACAAGTACCTGGCTTAATCCCATCATACAGATTGTATAGGTCCCGCCTTACTGGGGTACTGCTGCCAGGTTAATTCCCCGGATACTGGTTTTGGTCGTTTTTATGGCGAAAACGATGCCTGATTCGGTAGATTTCATGGCATTGTGGTAGGCCTTAAGAGGGGCAAATGGTTAAGAAAAATCCCACAAATTTTCTTTTATTTCAGTATTAGCTATAAAGTCATGAGTGAAAGAAGGGGTTGATGTTACTTTGTTGAAAACATTTAAAAAAATAATTTTTATAAATTCATTGTCATTTTTTTATTCAGGTTTCTAAGCAAAGAAAATCATACCATTGTGAGCCATTTGTTTAGAGGTCATCTTAAGAGAAAGGTAGGCAAATTATGTTCTATAATTCTGTTTTTTTTTAATACGGTTAAAAAGGACTAGCATTTGATATTTAACAGCACTTTCTGTAGTGGGCAGGTGCTGATAGTAAAAAAAAATTATCTTTTTATTTTGAGATATGTTGTGATACTATCTGGAATAAAAAAATCCAAACTTTTAAGGTTCAAAGTTTAATAATTTAATAATAATAATTTAATAATATTTAAAATTAGGTCTCAAATGAAGATTTTGAAAAATGTTTCACACACGTGGTCTCATTATTGTCCATTTGTAAAGTGTGAATGGTTAAGTGAGTCAATTTATATAGGATGATAGACATATTTGTGTTTTTTAGATGACTTGTAAATGTGGTTTCACCAAAACTGACAATGAAGCTTTCACTGAAATCCACGTTCCATATAACGCTATTGAAGAAAAATGTATAAGTATGTAAAATGTTTATGTCACTGGCACCCCACACATTGTGTAAAATCTTGATAATTCGCATGAAGTTCTAGTTAGATTAACAAAAATTGCAATTTTTGCTGATTTATATTTTATATAAAGTTCAATATAAAAAAACAAGTTAGCAAGCAGACCTTTTTTTAAACCCTTTTATATTGTTCATGTAGTTATGACATATGCTGGATGGAGTGAACAAGGACATTTTCTTCTGACAAGGTATTCTTATCTTTGATAATTACTCATTGTACTGTTGATATATGCATGAAGGTAACTGAAATTTACCAGCTAGAAACCATACTAATGTTCACTTCATTTTTGAACAGTCAATTTCCAGCATGAAGCATTCTTTTAGCATCAGTTCTTCTTTTTTTTCAAAAAGTTACTTTGAATTTTTATATAATTCAACATCAACCACTACAAATGAGATGTCAAATTTCAAAAAAATAATATATTTTTTTAATTTGGAATCCAAGCTTCTTTTTGAAACTGTATGTGAGCTACGTGTTTTTTTACTACTTAGAATAAAAATACAGCTTCACTTTCTCTGGGTGAAATAAAATTGTGGCTGTTATAAATCTATTTGTGTTAACTGTGTTCCATATATGTATATAGGTTAATGTTTTCTGTCTCTGATTGGAGCACTGTTGGTGATTTAAAGGATAAATTAATGAGTGTTCTGCACAAAAAGAAGTTAGAAGTCGCTGCAGATGGTATATCATTGTACTTATACACATCTAAAGAACTGATACAACTTTCAGTAAGCAAAACGTTTGGCATACATCTTACAAACCAGGCAAAACAGCATATAAAAGACAAGCAATGCAAGAACATTTTTACTGTGGATAAAACATTCCTAAATTCATAATCTCTAATGACCTGCTTGCTATTTTTTACATTCCCCAATTTTTTGGTGAAAATAAAAAGCACAAAGTTCTCCATCAACTTCTAATAAATTCGAAACTGACTAAATGCAGACTAGTTTTTTGGTTACTGTAAGAGATATTATTTTTTTCCCTTACTTTACTAACAGGCGAGCAGCAAAATTTTCTCATTGATGTGTGAAGATGGTCAGATTTGGGCTTTCAACACAGTAGCTGGGGATTTATCGCTTAACATGAGTGTTCATTCTTTACACACAATGTCGTCCACCAAGCCTGATGAAAACCTGGTTTCCACAAGTACGCCTGCTGTATCCATTGTATCAGAGCAAAACACAGATGTCGATGAAATCTTACAAATTAAGGAAATACCAACACAAAGAAAAAGTTATTCTGCTTTAACATATGTTCAGTTGAGTTTCCCATCATCAGTAAGTTTCCCTTTGATTTATTTGATTTTGATGTTTGGATGTACTCTATTAAATTGTTACAGAATATTAGTGACTAGAAAAGACACAAGAGCTTGAAGAAGCGTTTGTAAACATAACGATAATCCCAGTTGAAATTAAGTAGTAACGCTAAACTTGTTAAAAGTGGGAAAAAATATCAAAGCATTACATATGCGTAGAAACTCTTAGTAGAGAATGAACACATGAATGTGCCATGATATACCTTCTTCTACATATTCACGGCATCTGGATAAGCTATTTGTGTGTGTCGTTAACATATTGCTGCATCATGGACGTATAAAAGAACTTCTTTTATACCTCCATGACTGCATGTAGTGTAGTGGGTTTGTTTGCAGTCCACAGTTATGTCGACCGGGAATCGAATCCTGCTCACTGCTACACAGTAATGCACAAATTAGATGAAATTCATAAAGTTTTCGTTAATTTATGGTATTGTCTACGTAAAAATGATAAAATTAACAATAACATTTTATGCTTTGTTTTGTCTGCAGATTTTATTTCTATTTAGATGTCAACTGTGACAGTTGTACTGCGCTTTCCACGAATATGCCATGGCTTGCATATATTCGAACGATTGAATCGAATCTTTGAGATACATCATACAGACTACAAGAATATTTCAATGAGTATCAAAAACAAAGTAAGCGTTTGATCAAATGAAAGTGTTTTTTTTTTGTAGCAGTGTTAGGGCTGTCTGAGTGTTGTTGGAGTTAATTTATAGTTAGGGTTATATATAGGGTTATAGTTGTTGTTGTTGTTTGTGTTGTGTTTGTTGTTGTTGTTGTTTGTGTTGGGTTTGCTGGTTGTTGTTGTTGTTATTGCAGTTTCATAGTTTTTGTTTTTGGTCTTGCTCTTGTTAAGGTTGCATCGTTTGTTTCCATTATTTTCTAATGTGTTTGTTGTTGTTTTCGTTGTTTTTGTTGTTGTTTTATAATCAATTTCTTTGTTACTTTTAGATTAAAAGTTATTTTGAACAACGAGGAAACGATGTCCAATTCACATTACAAAACCTTCTACTTTTAGGTTGGCCATTGTATATTCTGTCTAAACCCTTGCTGTGCTGGATGTCCTGTTCAACTCAATGACAAAATTATGATGAGTCAGCATTATACAATCACTATTTTATTTCATGATGACAAATATAAGAAGGTGATAACTGTAAAATACTGTTATAGCAACTTCTGAAAAGCACTGCATTCAGAGCACTGGTAAAAGTTTAAGATGGCGAAAGTTTGAATTAGGAGCAAACTTATAAGTATCGATTGCTTTTAGATTCTGGCTTTTCATGACGATTCTTCTGTAGCTGCGAATTCTCCATATGAATGCATCACACTAAATGAATGTTTGAGAGGATTTTATGAACAGTAAGAATTATTTATATATATTAGATAAAAGTTTAGAATTCGGGGTGATCAGGGCCTCGAAAACCCTGGGAAGTTTGGAAAGATTGAGTTAGTCCTAAAAAAATTGGAAAAAAGTCTTGAAAAAAAATTTAAAAACTTTTAAAAAATCCCTGTCAGTACTTTGTTCTCTCTTCTGTTGAGTACTGACTCTAATGATTAAATGGAAGTTTTCTAAGTACTGGTCATTATATATACTGTTACAGCTTGAATCAGCTATTAATTCAACTGGTTCGAAACGTTTTTATTTGAACATCGCAAAATCAAAATGCAATTTTTAGTTGATTTGTCTGCTAAAGTCCTTGAATTTTGTTGTTGAAGGGTTTCTAGCCACTCTGGAATTGTTTTTATAGGAAATCCAGTGAAACCTTTTCTGGCTCGCCAAGTCAACTTTCAAAAATAGTCACGTTAAAACATTCTGTACTGACATAGATATCTATGTCAGTACAGAATGTTTTAGACAGTCTATTTTCACCACAATATAATTTCTGGATTGTCATTTGTAGTTGCATTTACCAAAGTTTACCTACCCTTGTAAAAATAGAGATTTCTCTCGCATGTAGATTTTTAGAACCTCTACAAATTTAACCAAAAGACTAGTTCCATATGCTGCTTTGTTTATCTCACAATCAGGACCATGTATTGTCTAAATTTAACGAAATAATACCTACATTATGAACCCTATTCTTGCTCACTCTCGACTACATCTCTTTAATAATAGCCGTCGTCTGTCTGTTTGTCAGTCTGTTACGGAAACACGCGATGCGATATATAAAGGACTGGCGACCCCGTGGATTTTTTCACGGGTTGACGGCTACTCTTAAATATTACTGCAAAATAGTCACATTTGTATTTCAGACGATATACCTCTACATGTCCATCTTGCTTCAATGATGCATCATGGCTTCCATGTGATACAATGGTTTCTAAATTTCCAGAAATACTCATCGTTACGTTTCCTAAGTAAGTATCTTCCCCGCAATGTGTTCACTTCGCATAAGACAGAGGGAATTTGTCCTATTAAAAATAAATGAATAAAAAAAAAATAAATAAATCTGGAAGCAGAACATAAGCATAATAAAAGAGAAAAATATACCAATAAAACAAGTATTTTTGCCTTACTATCCGATTTTTAAAAAAATCCCAGTTCTCAACAAAAGCTTACAGTGTGAACACTACTGCATCATCAAATAAAGCGTGTTCATTTGTGGTGTATTAAAAAGCAGTGTTGGGCTAAAAGTTAGGCTTCCAATATAATTTTAGACACCGTTATGAATGGTGGTGTTTTATTTTTATATTTTTACCTACTTAGGATAGCCTTTTAAGTTCCCATTGGAACTGATATCAACAAGACTCCTGCAAAGACACACTAATTTTCTTTCAATTTTGTTTTTCTTAGTGGACAGGACAAAGAGATGTGTCTACAGTATCCTGTAGATATGATGAACCCGTACCTACACAAACGTGTACATAGTAGCAATTATTTTCTACGAAGTGTTATCACTAATGATGGAGGTGAAAATATGCATAATCAATATTTTCAGCTGAAATAAGTTGAAATAAGTTTTCTTAAAAATAACACTTTCTATCATAGAACTGTCAACTTTCATGAGAAGTGATGAAAGTGAAGGGTGGACGATAAAATATGGTGATTCTGTGCAGGTATCTTCTTTGTTCGTTTGTTTATATATTTGTTTATTTGTTTCCTCATTTTATTTCACTGTTTTGTCTTGTTTTTTTGCCTGTTGACTTCGTTGTGTTGTTGTTTATTGTTTTGTTTGTTTGTTTGTTTGTTTATTTTGTTCTCTTAATACTCCGAAAATTATTATTGTTTTAAGAACTCACAATTCATCAAATTTTAGTCCATCTCCTCGCCTCCTTCAACAAACATTGAAGTTCTGTTTTACGTACGAGGTATTTCAGTTCTCATTACTTATTACTCATGTAAAATGTGCATAAAATCAGCCATCAGAGTTGTGTTTGTGCAACTTGCGTTTATGAGAGTTGTAACTTGTGTGAAGCAAAGTAGATACATATCTTCTGAGTTTGGGCTTGGGTTTGGGTGAGTTTGTTATTTTTTGTAATATTTTTCATATGTAGATACCTCGAAATCAAAAATTAGATCAAGATTGACTCGGAGTGTGAAAAGAAAACAAAAATCGAGAATGCTTGCTAAAGCAACGGTGAGACGAATGCATAATTCGAACAGTTTTTGTCTGTTCTCATTTGAATTTCTGTTTAATTCTTTTTCTTTAAACTTTAGTTCTCAGGACGAACTGGTCAAGTCAAGAGACAATTTGGGACCAAATCATACCATCAGTCAAGTATTCATATTTTCAATACCACCATACCCCAAATAATTATTTCTCGACTTCAAACACCCATCAAATTAATTGCTAAACGAAATAAAAATATATAATGTTTCCTTCATATTACCACCTTCCTTTAAACGCCCTGAAAACTTGTGTGATTTCACGTTTTCCGATGATATATAATCTACTGATTGAAGAATGTTAGTGTGCGTACTTAACTGTGTGTTTCCATTCAGGTATAAGTTCTTCTTTTAATGGTCGGTTTACACCACTGTCAAATACTACATCCGATCAACATAGTGTCTGCAACTGCGAGAGATGTCACACATTGGAGAAGATGCAATCACAGGTTGGTTTGTTGCAAGGTTTATATCTGTCACATGGGGTACAGTGAAATTTTCTACGAAAAATCACTAAAATAGTACAATTTGTTTAACCCGCCATGTGCGATGTATACTATACGCAATATTTGGATAATTTTATGATTTCATGTTTATAGTTGAACTTTTGTTTGTGCGTTACGCCAAGGGTACTGTCATAAGGCGTTCACCAAAAATAAAAGTATATACCCCACAGTAAGCTTGAACAGGAAAGCAGAATTTCAAACTATTTTTATCTTCATAGCATTAGTAGATAGTTTTTATTAACAATTTAGATGTTTCAATCACGAACAGCTAGCCAGTCAACACTTTGTCAACCTTCCAATGAGACAGTGTTGATACATTGCAGTGCTTCAAATAGATCAGTTGTATTTGATAGGTAATGTAGTTTCTTGATGTATTTATGGAAGTAGTGCAGCATCAGATATAGTAAGATAGGAGATGGGAGTTAACTTGGAGATAGCTATTATTCCATTGGTTTAGTCAGTTCTTAGTTAAAGAGTGGTTGAGTGACAAATGAGGATAAGACGAGCAAGCCGTATTATTTGCGTACTTCTTTTTGAGAGGAAGCTGCAGCTTTACGTGTTTTGTTAGACTTTAATAGAGAATGACTTGTTGGTTATAAACTGATATTGAAACAGTTTGTGTTAGTAGCTACTAAATATCCACGATCCATAAAAAGCTTTGATTTGATTCTCTACTTGCGCATCTTTCTTAACAAATATCTACAGCAACGATAAACTTTTATTACTGTCCTCAAAATTTCACACATGAAAAGATTCTCTCGCCATCCAATGTTTTTTATTTTATTTGGAAAAACCTCGTTTTACATTCCGTTACCATATTCTGTAAAAAGCATGTTTAAGTTGGGTAAGTTTATTTATTTGTTTTTTGCTGTTAGGTCGTCAGTGGCGTCTGAAGCACCGTTCATTCTAGAACAAAGATTACAACATTCCATGCGAAAGCAAAACTTAAAGTATGATTTACATTCCTTGTCTCAATCGATTTTTTTTAATTGAAATTAAAACTTTCTAAATGTTACGGAAATGCCACCTCAACTTTTTGTTGTATATATACTTCAAAAAAATAACTTTCTTAGTCTCACCAAGTTGTGAAAACAAAGAATTTTTTTACTTATTGCTATCTCAGTTAATATTTTACACCTTTTGTAACGCATTTGGTCCATCTTTACGCGAAACTGTGTTGTTATTATTTGTGTTGTCGTAGCGATGGTACCTCACGTGGGTTTTCACTACTTTTCTAGATCGGTTGTTAAATGTCTCAACGATGGAGTAGATGTCAATTATCTGTTAAAAGGGACCAGTGCTCTCCACCTTGCTGCTGGTAATTTTCTTTTTATTAACTGCAAACCATAAACATTGGATGTTCTATATATTTTTACTATGTCAGGCATGGATCCTCCGTTTGGTTGTGTATTCACACAATTGTGTGTTGACCATGGTGCAGATCCCAACTTGGCTTCAGCGGACGGAAAAACGCCTGTACATATGGCTGTAATGTATGGGAGAGAAGATACGTTGCAGATACTACTACAAGCAGGAGGTTAGTAACACGTTTGTTAAAGAAGATTTTAAACTGAGAAGATGTTGTTGTGGCAGTCGTTATTGTTGCTGTTGTTGTTATCATTACCGTCGGTGTTGACGTTGCTGTAGTTGTTGTGATTGTCGTCGTTGTTGTGACAGTCTTATTGTGGTTGTCGTTGTCGTTGTCGTTGTCGTTGTCGTTGTCGTTGTTGTGGTAGTCGTTGTCGTTGTCGTTGTTGTGGTAGTTGTTGTTGTTGTCGTTGTTGTGATAGTCGTTGTCCGTTTTTGTGGTATTCGTTGTTGTTGTTGTCGTTGTTGTTGTCGTTGTTGTTGTCGTTTTTCATCTTGTCCTTGCCGTCATTGTTGATTGTTGTAAATTTTGATGCTAATAAATCGTTCCTGTGATAAAAGTTGATGAAAACCCCCATACTTTTTTTGTTTCAAAATTTATATTTACATTCTATTTCTCTCAGGCCTTCCAACTATGAAGGATTCGCAAGGACATAGTGCTTTCGATCTTTTGTTGCAGTCTACTGGTGGAAAAAGTGAAAGCATTTTACGAATGTTACGTGGTGAAAGCAAGACGGAGGAGGGGAAAACGTCTCAATCCAACTTTAACCAGAGGAATAACTCCATCATAGATGATATTTCTTTGCTTCACATTAGTGGAGACGATTATATGCCGCACGGCAGACATATCGGTAGATGTTTATCTTTATTTTAA
>JASGCC010005226.1:0-16874 GCA_030067915.1 Hydractinia echinata | reverse complement strand
TAGTGAAGGAATAGACGATGGTAACCTGCGCAGCGTGGAACCGTGATTTACGTGTAAGGCCTTTATTAGGCGGCAAAAGGCCATATAACAGCCTTTAGAGGCCTGTACACGTAGTTGACGGTGTTGTAAGGCTATGGCGCAATGGAAAACGACTTGGGACGTCGTAGTCCATTGAGTGTGGAAGGAATAGACCGATGGTAACCTGCGCAGGCACGTGGAACCGTGATTTACGTGTAAGGCCTTTATTAGGCGGCAAAAGGCCATATAACAGCATTTAGAGGCTGTACACGTGTTGACGGTGTTGTAAGGCTATGGCGCAGGAAAACGACTTGGGACGTCGTAGTCCATTGAGTGTGGAAGGAATAGACCGATGGTAACCTGCGCAGGCACGTGGAACACGTGATTTACGTGTAAGGCCTTTATTAGGCGGCAAAAGGCCATATAACAGCCTTTAGAGGCCTGTACACGTAGTTGACGGTGTTGTAAGGCTATGGCGCAATGGAAAACGACTTGGGACGTCGTAGTCCATTGAGTGTGGAAGGAATAGACCGATGGTAACCTGCGCAGGCACGTGGAACCACGTGATTTACGTGTAAGGCCTTTATTAGGCGGCAAAAGGCCATATAACAGCATTTAGAGGCCTGTACACGTAGTTGACGGTGTTGTAAGGCTATGGCGCAATGGAAAACGACTTGGGACGTCGTAGTCCATTGAGTGTGGAAGGAATAGACCGATGGTAACCTGCGCACGTGGAACACGTGATTTACGTGTAAGGCCTTTATTAGGCGGCAAAAGGCCATATAACAGCATTTAGAGGCCTGTACACGTGTTGACGGTGTTGTAAGGCTATGGCGCAATGGAAAACGACTTGGGACGTCGTAGTCCATTGAGTGTGGAAGGAATAGACCGATGGTAACCTGCGCAGGCACGTGGAACCACGTGATTTACGTGTAAGGCCTTTATTAGGCGGCAAAAGGCCATATAACAGCATTTAGAGGCCTGTACACGTGTTGACGGTGTTGTAAGGCTATGGCGCAATGGAAAACGACTTGGGACGTCGTAGTCCATTGAGTGTGGAAGGAATAGACCGATGGTAACCTGCGCAGGCACGTGGAACCACGTGATTTACGTGTAAGGCCTTTATTAGGCGGCAAAAGGCCATATAACAGCATTTAGAGGCCTGTACACGTAGTTGACGGTGTTGTAAGGCTATGGCGCAATGGAAAACGACTTGGGACGTCGTAGTCCATTGAGTGTGGAAGGAATAGACCGATGGTAACCTGCGCAGGCACGTGGAACACGTGATTTACGTGTAAGGCCTTTATTAGGCGGCAAAAGGCCATATAACAGCATTTAGAGGCCTGTACACGTAGTTGACGGTGTTGTAAGGCTATGGCGCAATGGAAAACGACTTGGGACGTCGTAGTCCATTGAGTGTGGAAGGAATAGACCGATGGTAACCTGCGCAGGCACGTGGAACACGTGATTTACGTGTAAGGCCTTTATTAGGCGGCAAAAGGCCATATAACAGCATTTAGAGGCCTGTACACGTGTTGACGGTGTTGTAAGGCTATGGCGCAATGGAAAACGACTTGGGACGTCGTAGTCCATTGAGTGTGGAAGGAATAGACCGATGGTAACCTGCGCAGGCACGTGGAACGTGATTTACGTGTAAGGCCTTTATTAGGCGGCAAAAGGCCATATAACAGCATTTAGAGGCCTGTACACGTAGTTGACGGTGTTGTAAGGCTATGGCGCAATGGAAAACGACTTGGGACGTCGTAGTCCATTGAGTGTGGAAGGAATAGACCGATGGTAACCTGCGCAGGCACGTGGAACACGTGATTTACGTGTAAGGCCTTTATTAGGCGGCAAAAGGCCATATAACAGCCTTTAGAGGCCTGTACACGTAGTTGACGGTGTTGTAAGGCTATGGCGCAATGGAAAACGACTTGGGACGTCGTAGTCCATTGAGTGTGGAAGGAATAGACCGATGGTAACCTGCGCAGGCACGTGGAACCACGTGATTTACGTGTAAGGCCTTTATTAGGCGGCAAAAGGCCATATAACAGCATTTAGAGGCCTGTACACGTGTTGACGGTGTTGTAAGGCTATGGCGCAATGGAAAACGACTTGGGACGTCGTAGTCCATTGAGTGTGGAAGGAATAGACCGATGGTAACCTGCGCAGGCACGTGGAACCACGTGATTTACGTGTAAGGCCTTTATTAGGCGGCAAAAGGCCATATAACAGCATTTAGAGGCCTGTACACGTAGTTGACGGTGTTGTAAGGCTATGGCGCAATGGAAAACGACTTGGGACGTCGTAGTCCATTGAGTGTGGAAGGAATAGACCGATGGTAACCTGCGCAGGCACGTGGAACGTGATTTACGTGTAAGGCCTTTATTAGGCGGCAAAAGGCCATATAACAGCATTTAGAGGCCTGTACACGTAGTTGACGGTGTTGTAAGGCTATGGCGCAATGGAAAACGACTTGGGACGTCGTAGTCCATTGAGTGTGGAAGGAATAGACCGATGGTAACCTGCGCAGGCACGTGGAACACGTGATTTACGTGTAAGGCCTTTATTAGGCGGCAAAAGGCCATATAACAGCCTTTAGAGGCCTGTACACGTAGTTGACGGTGTTGTAAGGCTATGGCGCAATGGAAAACGACTTGGGACGTCGTAGTCCATTGAGTGTGGAAGGAATAGACCGATGGTAACCTGCGCAGGCACGTGGAACCGTGATTTACGTGTAAGGCCTTTATTAGGCGGCAAAAGGCCATATAACATTTAGAGGCCTGTACACGTAGTTGACGGTGTTGTAAGGCTATGGCGCAATGGAAAACGACTTGGGACGTCGTAGTCCATTGAGTGTGGAAGGAATAGACCGATGGTAACCTGCGCAGGCACGTGGAATAACGTGATTTACGTGTAAGGCCTTTATTAGGCGGCAAAAGGCCATATAACAGCATTTAGAGGCCTGTACACGTAGTTGACGGTGTTGTAAGGCTATGGCGCAATGGAAAACGACTTGGGACGTCGTAGTCCATTGAGTGTGGAAGGAATAGACCGATGGTAACCTGCGCAGGCACGTGGAACACGTGATTTACGTGTAAGGCCTTTATTAGGCGGCAAAAGGCCATATAACAGCATTTAGAGGCCTGTACACGTGTTGACGGTGTTGTAAGGCTATGGCGCATGGAAAACGACTTGGGACGTCGTAGTCCATTTGTGTAGTCCATTGAGGTGGAAGGAATAGACCGATGGTAACCTGCGCAGGCACGTGGAACCACGTGATTTACGTGTAAGGCCTTTATTAGGCGGCAAAAGGCCATATAACAGCCTTTAGAGGCCTGTACACGTAGTTGACGGTGTTGTAAGGCTATGGCGCAATGGAAAACGACTTGGGACGTCGTAGTCCATTGAGTGTGGAAGGAATAGACCGATGGTAACCTGCGCAGGCACGTGGAACACGTGATTTACGTGTAAGGCCTTTATTAGGCGGCAAAAGGCCATATAACAGCATTTAGAGGCCTGTACACGTAGTTGACGGTGTTGTAAGGCTATGGCGCAATGGAAAACGACTTGGGACGTCGTAGTCCATTGAGTGTGGAAGGAATAGACCGATGGTAACCTGCGCAGGCACGTGGAACCACGTGATTTACGTGTAAGGCCTTTATTAGGCGGCAAAAGGCCATATAACAGCCTTTAGAGGCCTGTACACGTAGTTGACGGTGTTGTAAGGCTATGGCGCAATGGAAAACGACTTGGGACGTCGTAGTCCATTGAGTGTGGAAGGAATAGACCGATGGTAACCTGCGCAGGCACGTGGAACCACGTGATTTACGTGTAAGGCCTTTATTAGGCGGCAAAAGGCCATATAACAGCCTTTAGAGGCCTGTACACGTGTTGACGGTGTTGTAAGGCTATGGCGCAATGGAAAACGACTTGGGACGTCGTAGTCCATTGAGTGTGGAAGGAATAGACCGATGGTAACCTGCGCAGGCACGTGGAACCACGTGATTTACGTGTAAGGCCTTTATTAGGCGGCAAAAGGCCATATAACAGCCTTTAGAGGCCTGTACACGTGTTGACGGTGTTGTAAGGCTATGGCGCAATGGAAAACGACTTGGGACGTCGTAGTCCATTGAGTGTGGAAGGAATAGACCGATGGTAACCTGCGCAGGCACGTGGAACCGTGATTTACGTGTAAGGCCTTTATTAGGCGGCAAAAGGCCATATAACAGCATTTAGAGGCCTGTACACGTAGTTGACGGTGTTGTAAGGCTATGGCGCAATGGAAAACGACTTGGGACGTCGTAGTCCATTGAGTGTGGAAGGAATAGACCGATGGTAACCTGCGCAGGCACGTGGAACACGTGATTTACGTGTAAGGCCTTTATTAGGCGGCAAAAGGCCATATAACAGCATTTAGAGGCCTGTACACGTAGTTGACGGTGTTGTAAGGCTATGGCGCAATGGAAAACGACTTGGGACGTCGTAGTCCATTGAGAGTGGAAGGAATAGACCCATGGTAACCTGCGCAGGCACGTGGAATAACGTGATTTACGTGTAAGGCCTTTATTAGGCGGCAAAAGGCCATATAACAGCATTTAGAGGCCTGTACACGTAGTTGACGGTGTTGTAAGGCTATGGCGCAATGGAAAACGACTTGGGACGTCGTAGTCCATTGAGTGTGGAAGGAATAGACCGATGGTAACCTGCGCAGGCACGTGGAACACGTGATTTACGTGTAAGGCCTTTATTAGGCGGCAAAAGGCCATATAACAGCATTTAGAGGCCTGTACACGTAGTTGACGGTGTTGTAAGGCTATGGCGCAATGGAAAACGACTTGGGACGTCGTAGTCCATTGAGTGTGGAAGGAATAGACCGATGGTAACCTGCGCAGGCACGTGGAACCACGTGATTTACGTGTAAGGCCTTTATTAGGCGGCAAAAGGCCATATAACAGCATTTAGAGGCCTGTACACGTGTTGACGTTGTAAGGCTATGGCGTGGTTGACGTGTATAGGCTCGCATGGAAAACGACTTGGGACGTCGTAGTCCATTGAGAGTGGAAGGAATAGACCGATGGTAACCTGCGCAGGCACGTGGAACCACGTGATTTACGTGTAAGGCCTTTATTAGGCGGCAAAAGGCCATATAACAGCCTTTAGAGGCCTGTACACGTAGTTGACGGTGTTGTAAGGCTATGGCGCAATGGAAAACGACTTGGGACGTCGTAGTCCATTGAGTGTGGAAGGAATAGACCGATGGTAACCTGCGCAGGCACGTGGAACACGTGATTTACGTGTAAGGCCTTTATTAGGCGGCAAAAGGCCATATAACAGCATTTAGAGGCCTGTACACGTAGTTGACGGTGTTGTAAGGCTATGGCGCAATGGAAAACGACTTGGGACGTCGTAGTCCATTGAGTGTGGAAGGAATAGACCGATGGTAACCTGCGCAGGCACGTGGAACCGCGTGATTTACGTGTAAGGCCTTTATTAGGCGGCAAAAGGCCATATAACAGCATTTAGAGGCCTGTACACGTAGTTGACGGTGTTGTAAGGCTATGGCGCAGGAAAACGACTTGGAACGTCGTAGTCCATTGAGTGTGGAAGGAATAGACCGATGGTAACCTGCGCAGGCACGTGGAACCACGTGATTTACGTGTAAGGCCTTTATTAGGCGGCAAAAGGCCATATAACAGCATTTAGAGGCCTGTACACGTAGTTGACGGTGTTGTAAGGCTATGGCGCAATGGAAAACGACTTGGGACGTCGTAGTCCATTGAGTGTGGAAGGAATAGACCGATGGTAACCTGCGCAGGCACGTGGAACCACGTGATTTACGTGTAAGGCCTTTATTAGGCGGCAAAAGGCCATATAACAGCATTTAGAGGCCTGTACACGTGTTGACGGTGTTGTAAGGCTATGGCGCAATGGAAAACGACTTGGGACGTCGTAGTCCATTGAGTGTGGAAGGAATAGACCGATGGTAACCTGCGCAGGCACGTGGAACACGTGATTTACGTGTAAGGCCTTTATTAGGCGGCAAAAGGCCATATAACAGCATTTAGAGGCCTGTACACGTGTTGACGGTGTTGTAAGGCTATGGCGCATGGAAACTGACGTCGTAATGGAACGATACGTAGTCCATTGAGTGTAGGAGAAGGAATAGACCGATGGTAACCTGCGCAGGCACGTGGAACCGTGATTTACGTGTAAGGCCTTTATTAGGCGGCAAAAGGCCATATAACAGCATTTAGAGGCCTGTACACGTGTTGACGGTGTTGTAAGGCTATGGCGCAATGGAAAACGACTTGGGACGTCGTAGTCCATTGAGTGTGGAAGGAATAGACCGATGGTAACCTGCGCAGGCACGTGGAACCGTGATTTACGTGTAAGGCCTTTATTAGGCGGCAAAAGGCCATATAACAGCATTTAGAGGCTGTACACGTAGTTGACGGTGTTGTAAGGCTATGGCGCAATGGAAAACGACTTGGGACGTCGTAGTCCATTGAGTGTGGAAGGAATAGACCGATGGTAACCTGCGCAGGCATGGAACACGTGATTTACGTGTAAGGCCTTTATTAGGCGGCAAAAGGCCATATAACGGCCTTAGAGGCCTGTACATGTGTTGACGGTGTTGTAAGGCTATGGCGCAATGGAAAACGACTTGGGACGTCGTAGTCCATTGAGTGTGGAAGGAATAGACCGATGGTAACCTGCGCAGTCACGTGGAACCGCGTGATTTACGTGTAAGGCCTTTATTAGGCGGCAAAAGGCCATATAACAGCATTTAGAGGCCTGTACACGTAGTTGACGGTGTTGTAAGGCTATGGCGCAATGGAAAACGACTTGGGACGTCGTAGTCCATTGAGTGTGGAAGGAATAGACCGATGGTAACCTGCGCAGGCACGTGGAACACGTGATTTACGTGTAAGGCCTTTATTAGGCAAAAGGCCATATAACAGCCTTTAGAGGCCTGTACACGTAGTTGACGGTGTTGTAAGGCTATGGCGCATGGAAAACGACTTGGGACGTCGTAGTCCATTGTGTGGAAGGAATAGACCGATGGTAACCTGCGCAGGCACGTGGAACCACGTGATTTACGTGTAAGGCCTTTATTAGGCGGCAAAAGGCCATATAACAGCATTTAGAGGCCTGTACACGTAGTTGACGGTGTTGTAAGGCTATGGCGCAATGGAAAACGACTTGGGACGTCGTAGTCCATTGAGTGTGGAAGGAATAGACCGATGGTAACCTGCGCAGGCACGTGGAACCACGTGATTTACGTGTAAGGCCTTTATTAGGCGGCAAAAGGCCATATAACAGCATTTAGAGGCCTGTACACGTAGTTGACGGTGTTGTAAGGCTATGGCGCAATGGAAAACGACTTGGGACGTCGTAGTCCATTGAGTGTGGAAGGAATAGACCGATGGTAACCTGCGCAGGCACGTGGAACACGTGATTTACGTGTAAGGCCTTTATTAGGCCTTTATTAGGCGCAAAAGGCCATATAACAGCCTTTAGAGGCTGTACACGTAGTTGACGGTGTTTGTAAGGCATGGCGCAATGGAAAACGACTTGGACGTCGTAGTCCATTGAGTGGAAGGAATAGACCGATGGTAACCTGCGCAGGCACGTGGAACACGTGATTTACGTGTAAGGCCTTTATTAGGCGGCAAAAGGCCATATAACAGCATTTAGAGGCTGTACACGTAGTTGACGGTGTTGTAAGGCTGGCGCAATGGAAAACGACTTGGGACGTCGTAGTCCATTGAGTGTGGAAGGAATAGACCGATGGTAACCTGCGCAGGCACGTGGAACCACGTGATTTACGTGTAAGGCCTTTATTAGGCGGCAAAAGGCCATATAACAGCCTTTAGAGGCCTGTACACGTAGTTGACGGTGTTGTAAGGCTATGGCGCAATGGAAACGACTTGGGACGTCGTAGTCCATTGAGTGTGGAAGGAATAGACCGATGGTAACCTGCGAGGCACGTGGAACCACGTGATTTACGTGTAAGGCCTTTATTAGGCGGCAAAAGGCCATATAACAGCTTTAGAGGCCTGTACACGTAGTTGACGGTGTTGTAAGGCTATGGCGCAATGGAAAACGACTTGGACGTCGTAGTCCATTGAGTGTGGAAGGAATAGACCGATGGTAACCTGCGCAGGCACGTGGAACCACGTGATTTACGTGTAAGGCCTTTATTAGGCCAAAAGGCCATATAACAGCCTTTAGAGGCCTGTACACGTAGTTGACGGTGTTGTAAGGCTATGGCGCAATGGAAAACGACTTGGGACGTCGTAGTCCATTGAGAGTGGAAGGAATAGACCGATGGTAACCTGCGCAGGCACGTGGAACCACGTGATTTACGTGTAAGGCCTTTATTAGGCGGCAAAAGGCCATATAACAGCCTTTAGAGGCCTGTACACGTAGTTGACGGTGTTGTAAGGCTATGGCGCAATGGAAAACGACTTGGACGTCGTAGTCCATTGAGTGTGGAAGGAATAGACCGATGGTAACCTGCGCAGGCACGTGGAAGCACGTGATTTACGTGTAAGGCCTTTATTAGGCGGCAAAAGGCCATATAACAGCTTTAGAGGCCTGTACACGTAGTTGACGGTGTTGTAAGGCTATGGCGCAATGGAAAACGACTTGGGACGTCGTAGTCCATTGAGTGTGGAAGGAATAGACCGATGGTAACCTGCGCAGGCACGTGGAAGCACGTGATTTACGTGTAAGGCCTTTATTAGGCGGCAAAAGGCCATATAACAGCCTTTAGAGGCCTGTACACGTAGTTGACGGTGTTGTAAGGCTATGGCGCAATGGAAAACGACTTGGGACGTCGTAGTCCATTGAGTGTGAAGGAATAGACCGATGGTAACCTGCGCAGGCACGTGGAAGCACGTGATTTACGTGTAAGGCCTTTATTAGGCGGCAAAAGGCCATATAACAGCCTTTAGAGGCCTGTACACGTAGTTGACGGTGTTGTAAGGCTATGGCGCAATGGAAAACGACTTGGGACGTCGTAGTCCATTGAGTGGAAGGAATAGACCGATGGTAACCTGCGCAGCACGTGGAAGACGTGATTTACGTGTAAGGCCTTTATTAGGCGGCAAAAGGCCATATAACAGCATTTAGAGGCCTGTACACGTAGTTGACGGTGTTGTAAGGCTATGGCGCAATGGAAAACGACTTGGGACGTCGTAGTCCATTGAGGGTGGAAGGAATAGACCGATGGTAACCTGCGCAGGCACGTGGAACCACGTGATTTACGTGTAAGGCCTTTATTAGGCGGCAAAAGGCCATATAACAGCCTTTAGAGGCCTGTACACGTAGTTGACGGTGTTGTAAGGCTATGGCGCAATGGAAAACGACTTGGGACGTCGTAGTCCATTGAGAGTGGAAGGAATAGACCGATGGTAACCTGCGCAGGCACGTGGAACCACGTGATTTACGTGTAAGGCCTTTATTAGGCGGCAAAAGGCCATATAACAGCCTTTAGAGGCCTGTACACGTAGTTGACGGTGTTGTAAGGCTATGGCGCAATGGAAAACGACTTGGGACGTCGTAGTCCATTGAGTGTGGAAGGAATAGACCGATGGTAACCTGCGCAGGCACGTGGAAGCACGTGATTTACGTGTAAGGCCTTTATTAGGCGGCAAAAGGCCATATAACAGCCTTTAGAGGCCTGTACACGTAGTTGACGGTGTTGTAAGGCTATGGCGCAATGGAAAACGACTTGGGACGTCGTAGTCCATTGAGTGTGGAAGGAATAGACCGATGGTAACCTGCGCAGGCACGTGGAACCACGTGATTTACGTGTAAGGCCTTTATTAGGCGGCAAAAGGCCATATAACAGCTTTAGAGGCCTGTACACGTAGTTGACGGTGTTGTAAGGCTATGGCGCAATGGAAAACGACTTGGACGTCGTAGTCCATTGAGAGTGGAAGGAATAGACCGATGGTAACCTGCGCAGGCACGTGGAAGCACGTGATTTACGTGTAAGGCCTTTATTAGGCGGCAAAAGGCCATATAACAGCCTTTAGAGGCCTGTACACGTAGTTGACGGTGTTGTAAGGCTATGGCGCAATGGAAAACGACTTGGAACGTCGTAGTCCATTGAGTGGAAGGAATAGACCGATGGTAACCTGCGCAGCACGTGGAACCACGTGATTTACGTGTAAGGCCTTTATTAGGCGGCAAAAGGCCATATAACAGCTTTAGAGGCCTGTACACGTAGTTGACGGTGTTGTAAGGCTATGGCGCAATGGAAAACGACTTGGGACGTCGTAGTCCATTGAGTGTGGAAGGAATAGACCGATGGTAACCTGCGCAGGCACGTGGAAGCACGTGATTTACGTGTAAGGCCTTTATTAGGCGGCAAAAGGCCATATAACAGCCTTTAGAGGCCTGTACACGTAGTTGACGGTGTTGTAAGGCTATGGCGCAATGGAAAACGACTTGGGACGTCGTAGTCCATTGAGTGTGGAAGGAATAGACCGATGGTAACCTGCGCAGGCACGTGGAACACGTGATTTACGTGTAAGGCCTTTATTAGGCGGCAAAAGGCCATATAACAGCCTTTAGAGGCCTGTACACGTAGTTGACGGTGTTGTAAGGCTATGGCGCAATGGAAAACGACTTGGGACGTCGTAGTCCATTGAGTGTGGAAGGAATAGACCGATGGTAACCTGCGCAGGCACGTGGAACACGTGATTTACGTGTAAGGCCTTTATTAGGCGGCAAAAGGCCATATAACAGCTTTAGAGGCCTGTACACGTAGTTGACGGTGTTGTAAGGCTATGGCGCAATGGAAAACGACTTGGACGTCGTAGTCCATTGAGTGTGGAAGGAATAGACCGATGGTAACCTGCGCAGGCACGTGGAACACGTGATTTACGTGTAAGGCCTTTATTAGGCGGCAAAAGGCCATATAACAGCTTTAGAGGCCTGTACACGTAGTTGACGGTGTTGTAAGGCTATGGCGCAATGGAAAACGACTTGGGACGTCGTAGTCCATTGAGTGTGGAAGGAATAGACCGATGGTAACCTGCGCAGGCACGTGGAACACGTGATTTACGTGTAAGGCCTTTATTAGGCGGCAAAAGGCCATATAACAGCATTTAGAGGCCTGTACACGTAGTTGACGGTGTTGTAAGGCTATGGCGCAATGGAAAACGACTTGGGACGTCGTAGTCCATTGAGTGTGGAAGGAATAGACCGATGGTAACCTGCGCAGGCACGTGGAACACGTGATTTACGTGTAAGGCCTTTATTAGGCGGCAAAAGGCCATATAACAGCCTTTAGAGGCCTGTACACGTAGTTGACGGTGTTGTAAGGCTATGGCGCAATGGAAAACGACTTGGGACGTCGTAGTCCATTGAGTGTGGAAGGAATAGACCGATGGTAACCTGCGCAGGCACGTGGAACACGTGATTTACGTGTAAGGCCTTTATTAGGCGGCAAAAGGCCATATAACAGCCTTTAGAGGCCTGTACACGTAGTTGACGGTGTTGTAAGGCTATGGCGCAATGGAAAACGACTTGGGACGTCGTAGTCCATTGAGTGTGGAAGGAATAGACCGATGGTAACCTGCGCAGGCACGTGGAACACGTGATTTACGTGTAAGGCCTTTATTAGGCGGCAAAAGGCCATATAACAGCATTTAGAGGCCTGTACACGTAGTTGACGGTGTTGTAAGGCTATGGCGCAATGGAAAACGACTTGGGACGTCGTAGTCCATTGAGTGTGGAAGGAATAGACCGATGGTAACCTGCGCAGGCACGTGGAACACGTGATTTACGTGTAAGGCCTTTATTAGGCGGCAAAAGGCCATATAACAGCCTTTAGAGGCCTGTACACGTAGTTGACGGTGTTGTAAGGCTATGGCGCAATGGAAAACGACTTGGGACGTCGTAGTCCATTGAGTGTGGAAGGAATAGACCGATGGTAACCTGCGCAGGCACGTGGAACACGTGATTTACGTGTAAGGCCTTTATTAGGCGGCAAAAGGCCATATAACAGCATTTAGAGGCCTGTACACGTAGTTGACGGTGTTGTAAGGCTATGGCGCATGGAAAACGACTTGGGACGTCGTAGTCCATTGAGTGTGGAAGGAATAGACCGATGGTAACCTGCGCAGGCACGTGGAAGCACGTAATTTACGTGTAAGGCCTTTATTAGGCGGCAAAAGGCCATATAACAGCCTTAGAGGCCTGTACACGTAGTTGACGGTGTTGTAAGGCTATGGCGCAATGGAAAACGACTTGGGACGTCGTAGTCCATTGAGTGTGGAAGGAATAGACCGATGGTAACCTGCGCAGGCACGTGGAAGCACGTGATTTACGTGTAAGGCCTTTATTAGGCGGCAAAAGGCCATATAACAGCCTTTAGAGGCCTGTACACGTAGTTGACGGTGTTGTAAGGCTATGGCGAATGGAAACGACTTGGGACGTCGTAGTCCATTGAGTGTGGAAGGAATAGACCGATGGTAACCTGCGCAGGCACGTGGAACCACGTGATTTACGTGTAAGGCCTTTATTAGGCGGCAAAAGGCCATATAACAGCTTTAGAGGCTGTACACGTAGTTGACGGTG
Source organism: Hydractinia echinata (assembly GCA_030067915.1). NCBI lineage: Eukaryota > Metazoa > Cnidaria > Hydrozoa > Anthoathecata > Hydractiniidae > Hydractinia > Hydractinia echinata. The sequence continues at coordinate 4,256 of JASGCC010005226.1, read as the reverse complement.
TTGTAAGGCTATGGCGCAATGGAAAACGACTTGGGACGTCGTAGTCCATTGAGTGTGGAAGGAATAGACCGATGGTAACCTGCGCTAGCACGTGGAACCACGTGATTTACGTGTAAGGCCTTTATTAGGCGGCAAAAGGCCATATAACAGCCTTTAGAGGCCTGTACACGTAGTTGACGGTGTTGTAAGGCTATGGCGCAATGGAAAACGACTTGGGACGTCGTAGTCCATTGAGTGTGGAAGGAATAGACCGATGGTAACCTGCGCAGGCACGTGGAAGCACGTGATTTACGTGTAAGGCCTTTATTAGGCGGCAAAAGGCCATATAACAGCCTTAGAGGCCTGTACACGTAGTTGACGGTGTTGTAAGGCTATGGCGCAATGGAAAACGACTTGGGACGTCGTAGTCCATTGAGTGTGGAAGGAATAGACCGATGGTAACCTGCGCAGTCACGGGGAACCACGTGATTACGTGTAAGGCCTTTATTAGGCGGCAAAAGGCCATATAACAGCATTTAGAGGCCTGTACACGTAGTTGACGGTGTTGTAAGGCTATGGCGCAATGGAAAACGACTTGGGACGTCGTAGTCCATTGAGTGTGGAAGGAATAGACCGATGGTAACCTGCGCAGGCACGTGGAAGCACGTGATTTACGTGTAAGGCCTTTATTAGGCGGCAAAAGGCCATATAACAGCCTTTAGAGGCCTGTACACGTAGTTGACGGTGTTGTAAGGCTATGGCGCAATGGAAAACGACTTGGGACGTCGTAGTCCATTGAGTGTGAAGGAATAGACCGATGGTAACCTGCGCAGGCACGTGGAACACGTGATTTACGTGTAAGGCCTTTATTAGGCGGCAAAAGGCCATATAACAGCTTTAGAGGCCTGTACACGTAGTTGACGGTGTTGTAAGGCTATGGCGCATGGAAAACGACTTGGACGTCGTAGTCCATTGAGTGGAAGGAATAGACCGATGGTAACCTGCGCAGCACGTGGAACCACGTGATTTACGTGTAAGGCCTTTATTAGGCGGCAAAAGGCCATATAACAGCATTTAGAGCTGTACACGTAGTTGACGGTGTTGTAAGGCTATGGCGCAATGGAAAACGACTTGGGACGTCGTAGTCCATTGAGTGTGGAAGGAATAGACCGATGGTAACCTGCGCAGGCACGTGGAACACGTGATTTACGTGTAAGGCCTTTATTAGGCGGCAAAAGGCCATATAACAGCATTTAGAGGCCTGTACACGTAGTTGACGGTGTTGTAAGGCTATGGCGCAATGGAAAACGACTTGGGACGTCGTAGTCCATTGAGTGTGGAAGGAATAGACCGATGGTAACCTGCGCAGGCACGTGGAACACGTGATTTACGTGTAAGCCTTTATTAGGCGGCAAAAGGCCATATAACAGCCTTTAGAGGCCTGTACACGTAGTTGACGGTGTTGTAAGGCTATGGCGCAATGGAAAACGACTTGGGACGTCGTAGTCCATTGAGTGTGAAGGAATAGACCGATGGTAACCTGCGCAGGCACGTGGAACACGTGATTTACGTGTAAGGCCTTTATTAGGCGGCAAAAGGCCATATAACAGCCTTTAGAGGCCTGTACACGTAGTTGACGGTGTTGTAAGGCTATGGCGCATGGAAAACGACTTGGGACGTCGTAGTCCATTGAGTGGAAGGAATAGACCGATGGTAACCTGCGCAGGCACGTGGAACCACGTGATTTACGTGTAAGGCCTTTATTAGGGCAAAAGGCCATATAACAGCTTTAGAGGCTGTACACGTAGTTGACGTGTGTTGTAAGGCTATGGCGCAATGGAAAACGACTTGGGACGTCGTAGTCCATTGAGTGGAAGGAATAGACCGATGGTAACCTGCGCAGGCACGTGGAAGCACGTGATTTACGTGTAAGGCCTTTATTAGGCGGCAAAAGGCCATATAACAGCTTTAGAGGCCTGTACACGTAGTTGACGGTGTTGTAAGGCTATGGCGCAATGGAAAACGACTTGGGACGTCGTAGTCCATTGAGTGTGAAGGAATAGACCGATGGTAACCTGCGCAGCACGTGGAACACGTGATTTACGTGTAAGGCCTTTATTAGGCGGCAAAAGGCCATATAACAGCATTTAGAGGCCTGTACACGTAGTTGACGGTGTTGTAAGGCTATGGCGCAATGGAAAACGACTTGGGACGTCGTAGTCCATTGAGAGTGGAAGGAATAGACCGATGGTAACCTGCGCAGCACGTGGAACACGTGATTTACGTGTAAGGCCTTTATTAGGCGGCAAAAGGCCATATAACAGCCTTTAGAGCCTGTACACGTAGTTGACGGTGTTGTAAGGCTATGGCGCAATGGAAAACGACTTGGGACGTCGTAGTCCATTGAGTGTGGAAGGAATAGACCGATGGTAACCTGCGCAGGCACGTGGAAACGTGATTTACGTGTAAGCCTTTATTAGGCGGCAAAAGGCCATATAACAGCTTTAGAGGCTGTACACGTAGTTGACGGTGTTGTAAGGCTATGGCGCAATGGAAAACGACTTGGACGTCGTAGTCCATTGAGTGTGGAAGGAATAGACCGATGGTAACCTGCGCAGGCACGTGGAACCACGTGATTTACGTGTAAGGCCTTTATTAGGCGGCAAAAGGCCATATAACAGCCTTTAGAGGCCTGTACACGTAGTTGACGGTGTTGTAAGGCTATGGCGCATGGAAAACGACTTGGGACGTCGTAGTCCATTGAGTGTGAAGGAATAGACGATGGTAACCTGCGCAGGCACGTGGAAGCACGTGATTTACGTGTAAGGCCTTTATTAGGCGGCAAAAGGCCATATAACAGCTTTAGAGGCCTGTACACGTGTTGACGGTGTTGTAAGGCTATGGCGCAATGGAAAACGACTTGGGACGTCGTAGTCCATTGAGTGTGGAAGGAATAGACCGATGGTAACCTGCGCAGGCACGTGGAAGCACGTGATTTACGTGTAAGGCCTTTATTAGGCGGCAAAAGGCCTATAACAGCATTAGAGGCCTGTACACGTAGTTGACGGTGTTGTAAGGCTATGGCGCATGGAAAACGACTTGGGACGTCGTAGTCCATTGAGTGTGAAGGAATAGACCGATGGTAACCTGCGCAGCACGTGGAAGCACGTGATTTACGTGTAAGGCCTTTATTAGGCGGCAAAAGGCCATATAACAGCCTTTAGAGGCCTGTACACGTAGTTGACGGTGTTGTAAGGCTTGGCGCAATGGAAAACGACTTGGACGTCGTAGTCCATTGAGTGTGGAAGGAATAGACCGATGGTAACCTGCGCAGGCACGTGGAACCACGTGATTTACGTGTAAGGCCTTTATTAGGCGGCAAAAGGCATATAACAGCCTTTAGAGGCCTGTACACGTAGTTGACGTGTTGTAAGGCTATGGCGCAATGGAAAACGACTTGGGACGTCGTAGTCCATTGAGAGTGGAAGGAATAGACCGATGGTAACCTGCGCAGGCACGTGGAAGCACGTGATTTACGTGTAAGGCCTTTATTAGGCGGCAAAAGGCCATATAACAGCCTTAGAGGCCTGTACACGTGGTTGACGGTGTTGTAAGGCATGGCGCAATGGAAAACGACTTGGACGTCGTAGTCCATTGAGAGTGGAAGGAATAGACGATGGTAAACCTGCGCAGCACGTGGAACACGTGATTTACGTGTAAGGCCTTATTAGGCGCAAAAGGCCATATAACAGCTTTAGAGGCCTGTACACGTAGTTGACGGTGTTGTAAGGCTATGGCGCAATGGAAAACGACTTGGGACGTCGTAGTCCATTGATGTGGAAGGAATAGACCGATGGTAACCTGCGCAGGCACGTGGAAGCACGTGATTTACGTGTAAGGCCTTTATTAGGCGGCAAAAGGCCATATAACAGCCTTTAGAGGCCTGTACAGGTTGACGTGTTGTAAGGCTATGGCGCAATGGAAAACGACTTGGACGTCGTAGTCCATTGAGTGGAAGGAATAGACCGATGGTAACCTGCGCAGCACGGAAGCACGTGATTTACGTGTAAGGCCTTTATTAGGCGGCAAAAGCCATATAACAGCCTTAGAGGTACACGTACACGTTGACGGTGTTGTAAGGCTATGCGCAATGGAAACGACTTGGGACGTCGTAGTCCATTGAGTGTGGAAGGAATAGACCGATGGTAACCTGCGCAGGCACGTGGAACCGCACGTGATTTACGTGTAAGGCCTTTATTAGGCGGCAAAGGCCATAT
>JASGCC010005225.1:0-16881 GCA_030067915.1 Hydractinia echinata | reverse complement strand
AATAACCATTCTTCTTAATATTGGACATGAATTGCTCGGAACTCAGCGAATAGCACTGGGCGCTTGTGGTAGTAGGCTTTATTTCTAAAGAATGAGCATAAATAAGATATTTTTTACGTGGGACCCAATCCTAGCACCTTAGCGCGCGCTTGAACGAAATAGACAGTTTCAAAAAACTAATTTCATTGACTTTCTAACGGTATCAAATCCGTTTGATTACAGGCGGTTGCGTCAACATATTCGTAACCAACATGTATTTAAGCATATTTTTCTGATATTACTAGGCTTATTCGCTTTTTAACAGTGAAACGATGACTGTGTGAACTTAATAGAACTGATTTTGGACTTCTGACCTTTATACAAATGGGATAAAATGAGACATTTGGATGACTCAAGAAATAACGAATTTCTTAATTGAATTGATTGCTGGAACGTCAGCAATTACACTGTGGCTGTAGTGTAGCTCTTTATTTAGAAATTGAGTATAAATAAGACATTTTTTCAGGTGGGACCAATGGGCCTAGTGCGCTAGGCGGCGGCGCGTGAAGATAATAGAGAGCAGTTTCAAAAACTTACAATGCATTTATTTCTAACGGTATCAATCCTTTGAATGACAACTGGTTTGCGTCACATATCTTGTACAGACAGTATTTACCACATTTTTCTGACATTACGGATAAGGTTGCATCTTGTTTAAAGTGATGAAACGATTACTGTGGACTTAATTGAACTGATTTTGGAACTTTGACCTATAAAATGAGATAAATGAGACACATTGGACTCCATAGAAATAACAGTTCTTCTAATTTGAAGATGCATTAGACTGGAACTCAGCAATTACACTGGCGCCTGTGGGTAGCGTCTTATTTAAAAATGTTAGATAAATAAGTCATTTCTTACTACTGTGGGACCAATCCTAGCCCATTTAGCGCGCGCTCCAAGAAATAGAGAAGTTCTAAAACTACAATTTCATGACCTTCTGTAACGGTAATCAGTTCCGTTTGAGTACACAACGGTGCGTAACATATTCGTACCAAAGCTGTACTTAGCGATATGTTTCTGATCATTACTAAGTTGGCTATCGTTTTAACAAGTTGAACGATTGACTGTGGGATACTTATTGAAAACTGATTTATGGACTTATGACCTTACAAATGTGATAAATGAACGATTTGGACTTCCAAAACATTTCTAATGACAGAGCTAATAGCATTCCTATTGCTCTATAATGAGGAGAATTCTATGTGGGACAGATCTGCTGAGTCAGCATTAAAGCGCGCCGCTGCGTAAAATTAAATAATGAACATGTACAAACGCCTTCCGCTAAAAAAAAACAGTTTTAAAGCCAATTCAATTGACTTTGCTAACGGTATCAGTCCGTTTTGAGTTGGTACACTCGTTGCGTCACAATATCGTTATCAACATGTATTTAGCGATAGTTTTTTCTGGATATACTGAGCGTTTCGCATTCTTTAACAGTGGAACCATTGGACGTGGTACTTAATTAACTGATTTTGGACTTTGACTTAAAAATGTGATAAAGAGATAATTGGATTCCAGGAATTAACATTCTTCTTAATTGACATGATTGCTGGCACTTCAGGAACTTACACTGGGGCGTGGTAAGCGTTATTAGAAATTGAGAGTAAATAAGACATTTTTTACGGTGGGACTAATCCCTAGTCGTGTAGCACTGCGCTGCTGCAAAGAAATTAGAGACAGCTTTCTATAAAAACATAGAATTGTACATGAATGGTTCTAACGGTTCACGCAGTCCGTTTGAGGTTAAACGGTTGCGTCACATATTTGTACCAAAACATTATTTTAGCGAATATTTTCTCTGTGATATTACTAAAGTCTGTATCGCTGTTTAACAGTGAAACGAGCTTGACTGTGGTACTTAATTGAACTGATTTTGACTTTTGACCTTCTAAATGATGATAAATGAGATAACTGGACCTGTCAAGAAATAACTTATCTTCTTATTGAGACATGATTGCTGGAACTCAGCAATTACATTGGACTCTGATGGTAGCGGCTTTATTTTAGAAATGTGACGATAAATAGAGACATTTTTTATAGATGGGACAATCCTTATCGTGTAGCGCCGCGCTGAAGAAATAGAGGACATTTCAAAAAACTACCACTTTTCATGACTTTCTAACGTAACAGTTCCGTTGAGCTTACAACTGGATTGCGGTCACATATTCGTACCAACATGTATTTAAGCCGATATTTTCTCTGATATTTACTAAGCTGCTTCGCTTTACAGTACGATTGAGCTGTGGGATTTAATTGAACTGATTTTGGATTTGGACCTCTAAATGTGATAAATGAGACAATTGTGACTCAAGAAATAAACGTTCTTCTTAATTTACATTTGAAATGCTCCTGGAACTCAGGCGATTACACTGGGCGCTTGTGGGTAGCGATTTTATTTAAAAATGTAGATAAGATAAGTATGTTTTTACTGTGGGACCAAATCCTAGCCCTTAGCGCGCGCTGAAGAAATAGAGAGGACAGTTTCAAAAAACTACAATTTCAGTTGTGACTTCTCTAACGGTATCAGTAACGTTTGAGTTACAATCGGTTTGGTACACATATCTCTGTTTACCAACATGTAGTTAAGCGACATGTTTCTGATTGAGTTCTTAACTAGGTTGCAACTCGTTTTTTAACAGTGAAACGATTGACTGTGGACTTGATTTGAACTGATTTTGGACTTTGGAACTCTTATAAATATGATAAAATGACCAATTGTGACTCCAAGATAAATACACATTCTTCTTTAATTTGACATGATTCGCTGAACTCAGTATTACAGACTGGGCCGCTGTGGTAGCGATTTATGTTAAAGAATTTATGATACAATATAATGTCATTTTACACTGTGACCAATCCTAGCCATCTAGCGCGCGCTGAAGATAAAGAGCAGACAGTTCTTAAAAATGACATTTCATTGACTTGTGTAACGGTATCAGTACGTTTGAGTTACCAACGGTTGGCGTCACAGTATTGCCCGTACCAACATGTATTGTAGCATAGGTTTTTCGTGTATGGATTACTAAGCATGTATCGCTGTTTAAACAGTGAAACGTGGACTTACTCGGGTACTTAATTGAACTGATTGTGGCTGTTTTGATACCTTCACAAATGTGATAAATGAATTAATGGGGATTCGAAAATAACATTCTTCATAATTGGACGGATGATTGCCGGAACTCAGCGAATTACACTTGGGCCGCTGTGGTAGCGTTTTTGAAGTCCAATTATCTCATTTATCACATTTGTAAGGTCAAAGTCCAAAATCAGTTCAATTAAGTACCACAGTCAATCGTTTCACTGTTAAAACGATACAGCTTAGTATATCAGAAAAATATTGCTAAATACATGTTGGTACGAATATGTGACGCAACGTTGTAACTCAACGGACTGATACCGTTACAAAGTCAATGAAATGTAGTTTTTAAACTGTCTCTATTTCTGAGCGCGCGCTAATGGCTAGGATTGGTCCCACAGTGTAAAAATGACTTATTTATCTAAATTCTTAAAATAAAGCGCTACCACAGCGCCCAGTGTAATTACTGAGTTCCAGCAATCATGTCAAATTAAGAAGAATGTTATTTCTTGAGTCCAATTGTGTCATTTATCATATTTATAAGGTCAAAGTCCAAAATCAGTTCAAATAAGTCCCACAGTCAATCGTTTCACTGTTAAAAGCGATGCAACCTAGTAATATCAGAAACATGTCGCTAAATACATGTTGGTACGAATATGTGACGCAACCGATGTAACTCAAACGGATTGATACCGTTAGAAGGTCAATGAAATCTAGTTTTTGAAACTGTCTCTATTTCTTCAGCGCGCGCTAAGGGCTAGGATTGGTCCCACAGTAAAAAATGACTTATTTATCTCATTTTTAAATAAAGCGCTACCACAGCGCCCAGTGTATTCGCTGAGTTCCGGCATTCATGTCAAATTAAGAAGAATGTTATTTCTTGGAGTCCAATTGGCTCATTTATCACATTTAAAAGGTCAAAGTCCAAAATCAGTTCAATTAAATCCCACAGTCAATCGTTTCACTGTTAAAAGCGATACAGCTTAGTAATATCAGAAAAATATCGCTAAATACATGTTGGTACGAATATGTGACGCAACCGATGTAAGTCAAACGGACTGATACTGTTACAAAGTCATTGAAATGTAGTTTTTGAAACTGTCTCTATTTCTTCAGCGCGCGCTAGCGATTAGGATTGGTCCCATAGTAAAAAATTTCTTATTTATCTCAATTTCTAAATAAAGCGCTACCATAGAGCCCAATGTAATTGCTGAGTTCCAGCAATCATGTCCAATTAAGAAGAATGTTATTTCTTGAAGTCCAATTATCTCAATTATCACATTTGTAAGGTCAAAGTCCAAAATCAGTTCAATTAAGTACCACAGTCAATCGTTTCACTGTTAAAAGCGATACAGCTTAGTAATATCAGAAAAATATCGCTAAATACATGTTGGTACGAATATGTGACGCAACCGTTGTAACTCAAACGGATTGATACCGTTAGAAAGTCAATGAATTGCAGTTTTTAAAACTGTCTCTATTTCTTCAGCGCGCGCTAACGACTAGGATTAGTCCCACCGTAAAAAATGTCTTATTTATCTCAATTTCTAAATAAAGCGCTACCACAGCCCCCAGTGTAATTCCTGAGTGCCAGCAATCATGTCCAATTAAGAAGAATGTTAATTCCTGGAATCCAATTATCTCATTTATCACATTTGTAATGTCAAAGTCCAAAATCAGTTCAATTAAGTACCACAGTCAATCGTTGCCTGTTAAAAGCGATGCAACCTAGTAATATCAGAAAAATATGGCTAAATACATGTTTGTACGAATATGTGAAGCAACCGTTGTAACTCAAACGGATTGATACCGTTAGAAAGTCAATGAATTGCAGTTTTTAAAACTGTCTCTATTTCTTCAGCGCGCGCTAGCGACTAGGATTGGTCCCACCTTAAAAAATTTCTTATTTATCTCAATTTCTAAATAAAGAGCTACCATAGAGCCCAATGTAATTGCTGACTTCCAGCAATCATGTCCAATTAAGAAGAATGTTAATTTGTGAAGTCCAATTATCTCATTTATCACATTTGTAAGGTCAAAGTCCAAAATCAGTTCAATTAAGTACCACAGTCAATCGTTTCACTGTTAAAAGCGATACAGCTTAGTAATATCAGAAAAATATCGCTAAATACATGTTGGTACGAATATGTGACGCAACCGTTGTAACTCAAACGGACTGATACCGTTACAAAGTCAATGAAATGTAGTTTTTAAAACTGTCTCTATTTCTTCAGCGCGCGCTAATGGCTAGGATTGGTCCCACAGTGTAAAATGACTTATTTATCTAAATTTTAAATAAAGCGCTACCACAGCGCCCAGTGTAATTGCTGAGTTCCAGCAATCATTTCAAATTAAGAAGAACGTTATTTCTTGCAGTCCAGTTCTCATTTATCTCATTTATAAGGCAAAGTCCAAAATCAGTTCAATTAAGTCACACAGTTAATCGTTTCACTGTTAAAAGCAATGCAACCTAGTAAACATCAGAAAAAATGTGGTTAAATACATGTTTACGAATATGTGACGCAACCGTTGTAAGTCAAACGGATTGATACCGTTAGAAATTTAATGAAATGTAGTTTTTGAAACTGTCTCTATTTCTTCAGCGCGCGCTAGCGACTAGGATTGGTCCCACCCTAAAAAATTTCTTATTTATCTCAATTTCTAAATAAAGAGCTACCATAGAGCCCAATGTAATTGCTGACTTCCAGCAATCAAGTCCAATTAAGAAGAATGTTATTTTTTGAAGTCCAATTATCTCATTTATCACATTTGTAAGGTCAAAGTCCAAAATCAGTTCTATTAAGTACCACAGTCAATCGTTTCACTGTTAAAAGCGATACAGCTTAGTAATATCAGAAAAATATCGCTAAATACATGTTGGTACGAATATGTGACGCAACCGCTTGTAACTCAAACGGATGATACCGTTAGAAGTCAATGAAATGTAGTTTTTGAAACTGTCTCTATTTCTTCAGCGCGCGCTAAGGGCTAGGATTGGTCCCACAGTAAAAAATGACTTATTTATCTACATTTTTAAATAAAGCGCTACCACAGCGCCCAGTGTATTCGCTGAGTTCCGGCAATCATGTCCAATTAAGAAGAATGTTATTTTTTGAAGTCCAATTATCTCATTTATCACATTTGTAAGGTCAAAGTCCAAAATCAGTTCAATTAAGTACCACAGTCAATCGTTTCACTGTTAAAAGCGATACAGCTTAGTAATATCAGAAAAATATTGCTAAATACATGTTGGTACGAATATGTGACGCAACCGTTGTAACTCAAACGGACTGATACCGTTACAAAGTCAATGAAATGTAGTTTTTAAAACTGTCTCTATTTCTTGAGCGCGCGCTAATGGCTAGGATTGGTCCCACAGTGTAAAATGACTTATTTATCTAAATTCTTAAATAAAGCGCTACCACAGCGCCCAGTGTAATTACTGAGTTCCAGCAATCATGTCAAATTAAGAAGAATGTTATTTCTTGGAGTCCAATTGTGTCATTTATCATATTTATAAGGTCAAAGTCCAAAATCAGTTCAAATAAGTCCCACAGTCAATCGTTTCACTGTTAAAAGCGATGCAACCTAGTAATATCAGAAACATGTCGCTAAATACATGTTGGTACGAATATGTGACGCAACCGATGTAACTCAAACGGATTGATACCGTTAGAAGGTCAATGAAATCTAGTTTTTGAAACTGTCTCTATTTCTTCAGCGCGCGCTAAGGGCTAGGATTGGTCCCACAGTAAAAAATGACTTATTTATCTACATTTTTAAATAAAGCGCTACCACAGCGCCCAGTGTATTCGCTGAGTTCCGGCATTCATGTCAAATTAAGAAGAATGTTATTTCTTGGAGTCCAATTGGCTCATTTATCACATTTAAAAGGTCAAAGTCCAAAATCAGTTCAATTAAATCCCACAGTCAATCGTTTCACTGTTAAAAGCGATACAGCTTAGTAATATCAGAAAAATATCGCTAAATACATGTTGGTACGAATATGTGACGCAACCGATGTAAGTCAAACGGACTGATACTGTTACAAAGTCATTGAAATGTAGTTTTTGAAACTGTCTCTATTTCTTCAGCGCGCGCTAGCGATTAGGATTGGTCCCATAGTAAAAAATTTCTTATTTATCTCAATTTCTAAATAAAGCGCTACCATAGAGCCCAATGTAATTGCTGAGTTCCAGCAATCATGTCCAATTAAGAAGAATGTTATTTCTTGAAGTCCAATTATCTCAATTATCACATTTGTAAGGTCAAAGTCCAAAATCAGTTCAATTAAGTCCCACAGTCAATCGTTTTCACTGTTAAAAGCGATACAGCTTAGTAATATCAGAAAAATATCGCTAAATACATGTTGGTACGAATATGTGACGCAACCGTTGTAACTCAAAACGATTGATACCGTTAGCAAAGTCAATGAAATGTAGTTTTTAAACTCGTCTCTATTTCTTTCAGCGCGCGCTAACGGCTAGGATTGGTCCCACAGGTAAAAAATGACTTATTTATCTAACATTTTTAAATAAAGCGCTACCACAGCGCCCAGTGTAATCGCTGAGTTCGAGCAATCATTGTCAAATTAAGAAGAATTTATTTCTTGGAGTCCAATTGGTCATTGTATCACATTTATAGGGTCAAAGTCCAAAAATCAGTTCAATTAAGTCCACAGTCAATCGTTGCCCTGTTAAAAGCGATGCAACCTAGTAATATCAGAAAAATATGGCTAAATACATGTTTGTACGAATATGTGAAGCAACCGTTGTAACTCAAACGGATTGATACCGTTAGAAAGTCAATGAATTGCAGTTTTTAAAACTGTCTCTATTTCTTCAGCGCGCGCTAGCGACTAGGATTGGTCCCACCCTAAAAAATTTCTTATTTATCTCAATTTCTAAATAAAGAGCTACCATAGAGCCCAATGTAATTGCTGACTTCCAGCAATCATGTCCAATTAAGAAGAATGTTATTTTGTGAAGTCCAATTATCTCATTTATCACATTTGTAAGGTCAAAGTCCAAAATCAGTTCAATTAAGTACCACAGTCAATCGTTTCACTGTTAAAAGCGATACAGCTTAGTAATATCAGAAAAATATCGCTAAATACATGTTGGTACGAATATGTGACGCAACCGTTGTAACTCAAACGGACTGATACCGTTACAAAGTCAATGAAATGTAGTTTTTAAAACTGTCTCTATTTCTTGAGCGCGCGCTAATGGCTAGGATTGGTCCCACAGTGTAAAATGACTTATTTATCTAAATTTTTAAATAAAGCGCTACCACAGCGCCCAGTGTAATTGCTGAGTTCCAGCAATCATTTCAAATTAAGAAGAACGTTATTTCTTGCAGTCCAGTTCTCTCATTTATCTCATTTATAAGGTCAAAGTCCAAAATCAGTTCAATTAAGTCACACAGTTAATCGTTTCACTGTTAAAAGCAATGCAACCTAGTAACATCAGAAAAATATGGTTAAATACATGTTTGTACGAATATGTGACGCAACCGTTGTAAGTCAAACGGATTGATACCGTTAGAAATTTAATGAAATGTAGTTTTTGAAACTGTCTCTATTTCTTCAGCGCGCGCTAGCGACTAGGATTGGTCCCACCCTAAAAAATTTCTTATTTATCTCAATTTCTAAATAAAGAGCTACCATAGAGCCCAATGTAATTGCTGACTTCCAGCAATCAAGTCCAATTAAGAAGAATGTTATTTTTTGAAGTCCAATTATCTCATTTATCACATTTGTAAGGTCAAAGTCCAAAATCAGTTCTATTAAGTACCACAGTCAATCGTTTCACTGTTAAAAGCGATACAGCTTAGTAATATCAGAAAAATATCGCTAAATACATGTTGGTACGAATATGTGACGCAGCCGTTGTAACAACAAACGGACTGATACCGTTACAAAGTCAATGAAATGTAGTTTTTAAAACTGTCTCTATTTCTTGAGCGCGCGATAATGGCTAGGATTGGTCCCACAGTGTAAAATGACTTATTTATCTAAATATTTAAATAAAGCGCTACCACAGCGCCCAGTGTAATCGCTGAGTTCCAGCAATCTTGTCAAATTAAGAAGAATGTTATTTCTTGGAGTCCAATTGTGTCATTTATCATATTTATAAGGTCAAAGTCCAAAATCAGTTCAAATAAGTCCCACAGTCAATCGTTTCACTGTTAAAAGCGATGCAACCTAGTAATATCAGAAACATGTCGCTAAATACATGTTGGTACGAATATGTGACGCAACCGATGTAACTCAAACTGATTGATACCGTTAGAAGGTCAATGAAATCTAGTTTTTGAAACTGTCGCTATTTCTTCAGCGGGCGCTAAGGGCTAGGATTGGTCCCACAGTAAAAAATGACTTATTTATCTACATTTTTAAATAAAGCGCTACCACAGCGCCCAGTGTATTCGCTGAGTTCCGGCATTCATGTCAAATTAAGAAGAATGTTATTTCTTGGAGTCCAATAGGCTCATTTATCACATTTAAAAGGTCAAAGTCCAAAATCAGTTCAATCAAATCCCACAGTCAATCGTTTCACTGTTAAAAGCGATACAGCTTAGTAATATCAGAAAAATATCGCTAAATACATGTTGGTACGAATATGTGACGCAACCGATGTAACTCAAACGGACTGATACTGTTACAAAGTCAATGAAATATAGTTTTTAAAACTGTCTCTATTTCTACAGCGCGCGCTAATGGCTAGGATTGTTCCCACAGTGTAAAATGACTTATTTATCTAAATTTTTAAATAAAGCGTTACCAAACCGCCCAGTGTAATCGCTGAGTTCCAGCAATCATGTCAAATTAAGAAGAATGTTATTTCTTCGAGTCCAATTGTGTCATTTATCATATTTATAAGGTCAAAGTCCAAAATCAGTTCAAATAAGTCCCACAGCCAATCGTTTCACTGTTAAAAGCGATACAACCTAGTAATATCAGAAAAATATGGCTAAATACATGTTTGTACGAATATGTGACACAACCGATGTAACTCAAACGGATTGATACCGTTAGAAAGTCAATGAAATGTAGTTTTTGAATCTGTCTCTATTTCTTGAGCGCGCGCTAATGGGTAGGATTGGTCCCACAGTGTAAAATGACTTATTTATCTAATTTTTAAATAAAGCGCTACCACAGCGCCCAGTGTAATTGCTGAGTTCCAGCAATCATTTCAAATTAAGAAGAACGTTATTTCTTGCAGTCCAGTTGTCTCATTTATCTCATTTATAAGGTCAAAGTCCAAAATCAGTTCAATTAAGTCACACAGTTAATCGTTTCACTGTTAAAAGCAATGCAACCTAGTAATATCAGAAAAATATGGCTAAATACATGTTTGTACGAATATGTGACGCAACCGATGTAACTCAAACGGACTGATAATGTTACAAAGTCAATGAAATGTAGTTTTTAAAACTGTCTCTATTTCTACAGCGCGCGCTAATGGCTAGGATTGTTCCCACAGTGTAAAATGACTTATTTATCTAAATTTTTAAATAAAGCGTTACCAAACCGCCCAGTGTAATCGCTGAGTTCCAGCAATCATGTCAAATTAAGAAGAATGTTATTTCTTGGAGTCCAATTGTGTCATTTATCATATTTATAAGGTCAAGGTCCAAAATCAGTTCTATTAAGTACCACAGTCAATCGTTTCACTGTTAAAAGCGATACAGCTTAGTAATATCAGAAAAATATCGCTAAATACATGTTGGTACGAATATGTGACGCAACCGTTGTAACTCAAACGGACTGATACCGTTACAAAGTCAATGAAATGTAGTTTTTAAAACTGTCTCTATTTCTTGAGCGCGCGCTAATGGCTAGGATTGGTCCCACAGTGTAAAATGACTTATTTATCTAAATTTTTAAATAAAGCGCTACCACAGCGCCCAGTGTAATCGCTGAGTTCCAGCAATCTTGTCAAATTAAGAAGAATGTTATTTCTTGGAGTCCAATTGTGTCATTTATCATATTTATAAGGTCAAGGTCCAAAATCAGTTCAAATAAGTCCCACAGTCAATCGTTTCACTGTTAAAAGCGATGCAACCTAGTAATATCAGAAACATGTCGCTAAATACATGTTGGTACGAATATGTGACGCAACCGATGTAACTCAAACGAATTGATACCGTTAGAAGGTCAATGAAATCTAGTTTTTGAAACTGTCTCTATTTCTTCAGCGCGCGCTAAGGGCTAGGATTGGTCCCACAGTAAAAAATGACTTATTTATCTACATTTTTAAATAAAGCGCTACCACAGCGCCCAGTGTATTCGCTGAGTTCCGGCATTCATGTCAAATTAAGAAGAATGTTATTTCTTGGAGTCCAATTGGCTCATTTATCACATTTAAAAGGTCAAAGTCCAAAATCAGTTCAATTAAATCCCACAGTCAATCGTTTCACTGTTAAAAGCGATACAGCTTAGTAATATCAGAAAAATATCGCTAAATACATGTTGGTACGAATATGTGACGCAACCGATGTAACTCAAACGGACTGATACTGTTACAAAGTCAATGAAATGTAGTTTTTAAAACTGTCTCTATTTCTACAGCGCGCGCTAATGGCTAGGATTGTTCCCACAGTGTAAAATGACTTATTTATCTAAATTTTTAAATAAAGCGTTACCAAACCGCCCAGTGTAATCGCTGAGTTCCAGCAATCATGTCAAATTAAGAAGAATGTTATTTCTTGGAGTCCAATTGTGTCATTTATCATATTTATAAGGTCAAAGTCCAAAATCAGTTCAAATAAGTCCCACAGCCAATCGTTTCACTGTTAAAAGCGATACAACCTAGTAATATCAGAAACATATCGCTAAATACATGTTGGTACGAATATGTGACACAACCGATGTAGCTCAAACGGATTGATACCGTTAGAAAGTCAATGAAATGTAGTTTTTGAATCTGTCTCTATTTCCTCAGCGCGCGCTAACGGCTAGGATTAGTCCCACAGTAAAAAACGACTTATTTATCTAAATTTTTAAATAAAGCGCTACCACAGCGCCCAGTGTAATTGCTGAGTTCCAGCAGTCTTTTCAAATTAAGAAGAACGTTATTTATTGTAGTCCAGTTGTCTCATTTATCTCATTTATAAGGTCAAAGTCCAAAATCAGTTCAATTAAGTCACACAGTTAATCGTTTCACTGTTAAAAGCAATGCAACCTAGTAATATCAGAAAAATATGGCTAAATACATGTTTGTACGAATATGTGACGCAACCGTTGTAAGTCAAACGGATTGATACCGTTAGAAATTTAATGAAATGTAGTTTTTGAAACTGTCTCTATTTCTTCATCGCGCGCTAGCGACTAGGATTGGTCCCACCCTAAAAAATTTCTTATTTATCTCAATTTCTAAATAAAGAGCTACCATAGAGCCCAATGTAATTGCTGACTTCCAGCAATCATGTCCAATTAAGAAGAATGTTATTTTTTGAAGTCCAATTATCTCATTTATCAGATTTGTAAGGTCAAAGTCCAAAATCAGTTCAATTAAATCCCACAGTCAATCGTTTCACTGTTAAAAGCGATACAGCTTAGTAATATCAGAAAAATATCGCTAAATACATGTTGGTACGAATATGTGACGCAACCGATGTAACTCAAACGGACTGATAATGTTACAAAGTCAATGAAATGTAGTTTTTAAAACTGTCTCTATTCTACAGCGCGCGCTAATGGCTAGGATTGTTCCCACAGTGTAAAATGACTTATTTATCTAAATTTTTAAATAAAGCGTTACCAAACCGCCCAGTGTAATCGCTGAGTTCCAGCAATCATGTCAAATTAAGAAGAATGTTATTTCTTGGAGTCCAATTGTGTCATTTATCATATTTATAAGGTCAAAGTCCAAAATCAGTTCAAATAAGTCCCACAGCCAATCGTTTCACTGTTAAAAGCGATACAACCTAGTAATATCAGAAACATATCGCTAAATACATGTTGGTACGAATATGTGACACAACCGATGTAGCTCAAACGGATTGATACCGTTAGAAAGTCAATGAAATGTAGTTTTTGAATCTGTCTCTATTTCCTCAGCGCGCGCTAACGGCTAGGATTAGTCTCACAGTAAAAAACGACTTATTTATCTAAATTTTTAAATAAAGCGCTACCACAGCGCCCAGTGTAATTGCTGAGTTCCAGCAGTCTTTTCAAATTAAGAAGAACGTTATTTCTTGTAGTCCAGTTGTCTCATTTATCTCATTTATAAGGTCAATGTCCAAAATCAGTTCAATTAAGTCACACAGTTAATCGTTTCACTGTTAAAAGCAATGCAACCTAGTAATATCAGAAAAATATGGCTAAATACATGTTTGTACGAATATGTGACGCAACCGTTGTAAGTCAAACGGATTGATACCGTTAGAAATTTAATGAAATGTAGTTTTTGAAACTGTCTCTATTTCTTCAGCGCGCCCTAGCGACTAGGATTGGTCCCACCCTAAAAAATTTCTTATTTATCTCAATTTCTAAATAAAGAGCTACCATAGAGCCCAATGTAATTGCTGACTTCCAGCAATCATGTCCAATTAAGAAGAATGTTATTTTTGAAGTCCAATTATCTCATTTATCAGATTTGTAAGGTCAAAGTCCAAAATCAGTTCAATTAAGTACCACAGTCAATCGTTTCACTGTTAAAAGCGATACAGCTTAGTAATATCAGAAACATATCGCTAAATACATGTTGGTACGAATATGTGACGCAACCGATGTAACTCAAACGGACTGATACTGTTACAAAGTCAATGAAATGTAGTTTTTAAAACTGTCTCTATTTCTACAGCGCGCGCTAATGGCTAGGATTGTTCCCACAGTGTAAAATGACCTATTTATCTAAATTTTTAAATAAAGCGTTACCACACCGCGCAGTGTAATCGCTGAGTTCCAGCAATCATGTCAAATTAAGAAGAATGTTATTTCTTGGAGTCCAATTGTGTCATTTATCATATTTATAAGGTCAAAGTCCAAAATCAGTTCAAATAAGTTCCATAGCCAATAGTTTCACTGTTAAAAGCGATACAACCTAGTAATATCAGAAACATATCGCTAAATACATGTTGGTACGAATATGTGACACAACCGATGTAACTCAAACGGATTGATACCGTTAGAAAGTCAATGAAATGTAGTTTTTGATTCTGTCTCTATTTCCTCAGCGCGCGCTAACGGCTAGGATTAGTCCCACAGTAAAAAATGACTTATTTATCTAAATTTTTAAATAAAGCGCTACCACAGCGCCCAGTGTAATTGCTGAGTTCCAGCAGTCTTTCAAATTAAGAAGAACGTTATTTCTTGTAGTCCAGTTGTCTCATTTATCTCATTTATAAGGTCAAAGTCCAAAATCAGTTCAATTAAGTCACACAGTCAATCGTTTCACTGTTAAAAGCAATGCAACCTAGTAATATCAGAAAAATATGGCTAAATACATGTTTGTACGAATATGTGACGCAACCGTTGTAAGTCAAACGGATTGATACCGTTAGAAATTTAATGAAATGTAGTTTTTGAAACTGTCTCTATTTCTTCAGCGCGCGCTAGCGACTAGGATTGGTCCCACCCTAAAAAATTTCTTATTTATCTCAATTTCTAAATAAAGAGCTACCATAGAGCCCAATGTAATTGCTGACTTCCAGCAATCATGTCCAATTAAGAAGAATGTTATTTTTTGACGTCCAATTATCTCATTTATCACATTTGTAGGGGCAAAGTCCAAAATCAGTTCAATTAAGTACCACAGTCAATCGTTTCACTGTTAAAAGCGATACAGCTTAGTAATATTAGAAAAATATCGCTAAATACATGTTGGTACGAATATGTGACGCAACCCTTGTAACTCAAACGGACTGATACCGTTACAAAGTCAATGAAATGTAGTTTTTAAAACTGTCTCTATTTCTTGAGCGCGCGCTAATGGCTAGGATTGGTCCCACAGTGTAAAATGACTTATTTATCTAAATTTTTAAATAAAGCGCTACCACAGCGCCCAGTGTAATCGCTGAGTTCCAGCAATCATGTCAAATTAAGAAGAATGTTATTTCTTGGAGTCCAATTGTGTCATTTATCATATTTATAAGGTCAAAGTCCAAAATCAGTTCAAATAAGTCCCACAGTCAATCGTTTCACTGTTAAAAGCGATGCAACCTAGTAATATCAGAAACATGTCGCTAAATACATGTTGGTACGAATATGTGACGCAACCGATGTAACTCAAACGGATTGATACCGTTAGAAGTCAATGAAATCAATGAAATCTAGTTTTTGAAAACTGTCTCTATTTCTTCAGCGCGCGCTAAGGGCTAGGATTGGTCCCACAGTAAAAATGACTTATTTATCTAATTTTAAATAAAGCGCTACCACAGCGCCCAGTGTAATTCGCTGAGTTCCGGCATCAAATTAAGAAGAATGTTATTTCTTGGAGTCCAATTGGCTCATTTATCACATTTAAAAGGTCAAAGTCCAAAATCAGTTCAATTAAAGTCCCACAGTCAATCGTTTCACTGTTAAAAGCGATACAGTTAGTAATATCAGAACAATATCGCTAAATACATGTTGGTACGAATATGTGACGCAACCGATGTAACTCAAACGGACTGATACCGTTACAAAGTCAATGAAATGTAGTTTTTTAAAACTGTCTCTATTTCTTCAGCGCGCGCTAATGCTAGGATTGTTCCCACAGTAAAAATGACTTATTTATCTAAATTTTTAAATAAAGCGTTACCACACGCCCAGTGTAATCGCTGAGTTCCAGCAATCATGTCAAATTAAGAAGAATGTTATTTCTTGGAGTCCAATTGGTCATTTATCATATTTATAAGGTCAAAGTCCAAAATCAGTTCAATAAGTCCCACAGTCAATCGTTTCACTGTTAAAAGCGATACAACCTAGTAATATCAGAAACATATCGCTAAATACATGTTGGTACGAATATGTGACACAACCGATGTAACTCAAACGGATTGATACCGTTAGAAAGTCAATGAAATGTAGTTTTTGAATCTGTCTCTATTTCCTCAGCGCGCGCTAACGGCTAGGATTAGTCCGACAGTAAAAAATGACTTATTTATCTAAATTTTTAAATAAAGCGCTACCACAGCGCCCAGTGTAATTGCTGAGTTCCAGCATCTTTTCAAATGAAGAAGAACGTTATTTCTTGCAGTTCAGTTGTCTCATTCGTCTCATTTATAAGGTCAAAATTCAAAATCAGTTCAATTAAGTCCCACAGTCAATCGTTTCACTGTTAACAGCGATGCAACCTAGTAATATCAGAAAAAATATCGCTAAATACATGTTGGTACGAATATGTGACGCAACCGTTGTAACTCAAACGGGTTGATACCGTTAGAAAGTCAATGAAATCTAGTTTTTGAAACTGTCTCTATTTCTTCAGCGCGCGCTAAGGGCTAGGACTGGTCCCACAGTTAAAAATGACTTATTTATCTAAATTTTTTATTAAAGCGCTGCCACAGCGCCCAGTGTAATTGCTGAGTTACAGCATTAATGTCAAATTAAGAAGAATGTTATTTCTTGGAGTACAATTGTCTCATTTATCACATTTATAAGGTCGAAGTTCAAAATCAGTTCAATTAAGTCCCACAGTCAATCGTTTCACTGTTAAAAGCGATGCAACCTAGTAATATTAGAAAAATATCGCTAAATACATGTTGGTACGAATATGTGACGCAACCGTTGTAACTCAAACGGATTGATACCGTTAGAAAGTCAATGAAATGTA
>JASGCC010005224.1:0-16887 GCA_030067915.1 Hydractinia echinata | reverse complement strand
TCAAACAAACTCTGGCCCAGTCCTCAACTCAATTTTTACAATACAGCCCATCATTTCCGATAACAGCTTCTCAGTGAAAGCTTTCAAAAAGTAAACTTTGGCTGTAGTTCCTTCTTGACCTCTCCCAGTGACAAAAAAACAAATGACAATTTCATTTAAACGTCTCTTTATGATCACATCCGACGTGATTCGATCGTAAAATGTGCCTTCGATAAGTTTTGTAATCATAATATCGTCGGCAAAACGTTCGGCAGCCCAATAACTTCCCTTAAGACCACCTAAAAAGAAACTAAATTATAAGAGGGAGCAACTCATGTCAAATCCACCACAGGCCACAACAGTTAGGAGAGCTAGACTAGTTGGTTTCAACCACACAACTTTCAATGGTTGGCGCATTCACTTAACGTCCAGAGTTACGAGGGTTTAAGACGAGTGTTGCCTAGTTAAGCAGAAAATTTAACGTATGACTTCCTTGGTTACTTTGAAACCAACTTGTTGGTCCCTCCTGCAAATAATAGGAGGGTTTATATAACGAAGTTAGTGACGTTAACCACATGTAATATCAAGCAAGCTGTTATAACTCAATCGTAAACACACTCACTATCCAATCAGATTAATCTGTGCTTTCAAGCTTAAGATATGTATGCCACTTGACTTTACAATATCACATACCAATTCTTTTTAAAGCATTTTATAGATAAACATAAAAATAAAGGTCTTAAAACCTCCAACTCACCAGTGTGTCTTGAATCCCAACTTTTTAATACTCCGATTCTATGTGGTGGAACTTCATATCTTCTCATTTTTGTGCCTTTCGTTGATTGATTTGGCAGCTTAGTAACTGGTTTTTTCATAATGTTTCTCATTGAACATAAGCATCCTGCTGACTTAAGATTAATTCTATTCAAAATTCTCGAATTTGATTTAAGCATCTGAAAAATACAAAAAAATAATAACATAAAATAAAAAATAAAAAATAGTATTAAAATGAATAAATCAAAAAAGCAGAATTATGTGACACGGCCATTTATTGATTTATTGTAGCATACCCATACAGCTCGAAAATATTTTAAAGGCCCGAATAGACGAAACAATTATGTACATCAATTTTCGAAAAATATTATTTGTCGGAATATCGTTTAAAACAATACACGCAAAAATTGTAGGTCAATAATTATTCAATTCTTAAATTGATTTAATATTTAATATTTTTGTGTACATATACATACACGATACAATAATAAAGAAGCAACAATGAAGAAGAAAGAATTTTGTGTTTCTAAATCTTTGCAACCAATTTTATTCTTTCACATGAAAGAAAAGTTAGAAAATAAAGAACTGTGTGGGTAAAAGGTTGAACAAATTAAAATTGACGGATTTTGAGAACTACCGAAGCTATTTAAGTATTTCAGTTTGCCTTGCCTCAAAACGTACTTTTCTGACATAATTTTAAATCGCGTTTCTCTTCACTACTAACTCTCTTTTACGTGCATAAAAACATTTAAAATGAATGAAAATCCCAACGTGAGCTTCGTAAAGGAAGTGAGCAGATGGCGGTTTTCTTTGAAATAATATTGCTCTGACGAAAAATTGATCTAATAAAATCAAACCAGTTTGATTTTATTAGATCAGTTTTCGAATATTTTTTACGTCATTTGAGTATACTAGTCGGTAACCCGTGGATAAATCCACGGGTTCGCCCGTCCCTTATTAAACGCATTTCGTGTGTCTCGCTACTGTGGTTACCATTTTGCGTGACAGACGGACAGACAGACAGACATATACGGTATTATAGTCCCTTATTAAACGCATTTCGTGTGTCTCTCTACTGTGGTTACCATTTTGCGTGACAGACAGACAGACGTATACGGGTATTATAATATAGATATTATCTTTCCATTATTTTTTAATGATATATACACAACAATTTTAGATCAATTTTAGTTCAATATTTTATTTTAAAAATTGATCTGCAAAATTGTTCCGTCTATTCGGGCCTTAACTTTAGTTTAGCGAACAAAATGTTATTTTCACTCATTCTCCCTGGAGAATTATTTTTACTGTATTGATTAATACTGTTAAAAGTCAATGAACACAGGGTAGTTTAATGTTGTTGGCGTTATCTAATAAAAACATAACAAAGAAATCGAACTCAAAACAACGCTTATCCGTTATGTTGTAACTTTCGAATGTTAATGGTGTGGACCAACAGTAAGTACTTATACCTTGTTGAGAGGCTTGGCTTTGATTGCATTCAGTATTCAAGTGTCAACAAAGATGGCTACTAGCATCATTGAAGGATATACTTTAGAAACCCAATGTTCTTCCAAATATAGAATGGTAAACTAGTGAAAAGGGTGGTCACAGGGCATGGACACTAGGGTGCTCCTTATTCCAGGCCCTCAAGGTAACTAACCAATACTGTTGTAGATCCAGGCCCCTAAGATTGCCTTGCCTACCTATAAAATGGGAGCAGCTAAAGTCAACTAGTTTCCATCATCACATTTTGCTAATAGTTTGGTTTGCCCACCCACGCACCCTTTTAATAATATTTTTCTTTTTTCTTTTATGTACATCAATCACTTCATGTACTGGCATCAATGTCCACAACTGTCACCATATTAACTAATCCTACAATCAATCAAAACCCACATGTCAATTTGATAATCGGACCATCATCCGACACATGACAAGTGCATACGATACCAATTGATGTAGCCCTAGAGGTTCTTCTACAACGAACTACAACATGCAACAATACTACGAACTACAACACGCAACGATCTACAACGCAAGATGGAGGGATCAATTGGCATCAAAGACACGCGCTCGCTTACACCAGTGCTCTTGCCTCAAGGTTTTCTTGGTGATCCAAATTTGGCTACTTGCGATTGCCAAGTTTTTTGTCCAGAGGTAAAAGCACTGTTGACCCGCGCCTGTGGGGATGTCGGGCTTCCTTCATCAACCAAATAGGATGAAGATGCGTTTGTTTCCCTAACAAATGAGTTGCGTTTCCACGAGATACGCCATAGCAGGTAGTAGGCATTTCCATGAGATTTGCTGAGGTGTGGGCGATTCCACGAGATTCGCTGAGATGTAGGCGATTCCACAAGATTCGCTGAGATGTAGACAATTTCCAAGCGAGTTGCTGAGATGTAGGCAATTTCCAAGCGAGTTGCTGAGATGTAGGCATTTCCACGAGATTTGCTGAGATGTAGGCGTTTCCATGAAATTTGCTGAGATGTAGGCATTTCCACGAGATTTGCTGAGTGTAGGCGTTTCCACGAGATTCGCTGAGAGGGTTGTGTTTCCACGAGATACACCCCAGGTGGGTTAGCGTTTCCACGAGATTCGCTGAGATGTAGGCATTTCCACGAGATTTGCTGAGATGTAGGCGTTTCCACGAGATTCGCTGAGAGGGTTGCATTTCCACCACGAGATACGCAGGTGTTTCCACGAGATACACCCCGGGTGAGTTAGCGTTTCCACGAGATACACAGACGTTTCCACAAGATACGTCTTACTAAGGGTAAGGATGGAAACACACGCATCTAGTTTGGGTCCCCCTGATACCAAACCTAACACCCCCCCTTTTCCCAAACTCAAATGTAGTTATGACATAAAACAAGAGAAATATACTTCTAACATTATCTGTCATTGTTGTTGTTTGCTTTTGTGTTGTTGCTTCAGAACTATAGCAATTAATAAGCGCTTTGTGGCAAATTAAATTTAAATTCAGTTTAAATGAGCGTGGCCCGGAGTAAATAGTTCAAAAATTAAACGTAGGAATTCGTAAAACGTAGGGATTCTCTTTGTAATGTTTTCTATAAATAATTTTTTGTAATGCATGTATGCCGTTGCACTTGCTAAAAAACATATGCGTTTATAATAGATTCACGATTTTTAATAAGGCCGCAATCGCAAATATGCCTGGTTCGGGTCACCCGCCCGCCACAACTTTGAAACTAAAAAACCCGATAATTTTAGGGGCGGAGGGGTGGAAATATTAAAATAAAATTTGCTTGGCCCCTTTGTGAGTAACATCAAATTGAATATTCTCTGATAACTATTCCCATTTCAACTTCTTTACTGATTTTAGAATGACCAACTCAAGCCCGATCGCACCACCATCCACAACCTACAAACAATTTGGAAGCGCTGTTAGCGGAGTTCGTTCCATCAATGACTTCTAGAATACAAGCGCGCATAGACAACTTTGTTACTAGACCACTTGTATAATAAATCTTTTGATTGACTGACAATAATAAATAAATTCAAAACAAAACAATATATTTTTATTTGTTTTGTTCCCCGCTCCCGCATGGTACCTGCAAAAGATCGTTTCTGCTTTTGTTTTTGCAATAATTTTGGAGAAAAACCCAATAGGTCATTGTACCGCCCGCCCGCCCCTAAATTTGAAGGTTCATGCGACCCGAACCAAACATATTTGCGATTGCAGCCTAACTTGCACGGAACATACAGCAGAAGTGCTCTGCAACGAGGGTGCCGATAAGCCGCATACGCCGTAAAAAGTGCGGGCGTTTTCGGGCGAGTTCGGCGTTTTGAAAAAAATTCAGGTATTCGCCCGAAAAAACCCGCATAGTCCCGAACAATGCCCGAAAAAAAAAAAGATTCACCACAAATGACTCTCGAAGAATTATTTAAAAAAGTTTAAAAATTAAAATGAACTAACTATGTGGTAGCGAAGTTCTTAAAAGAACTGTTTTTTATGATTTTTGATAAGATTTACTTGATAAATAACTTATATATAAACTTTATTAACTCCTTTCTCTTCAAACGCATTCTTTCAACTGTCGTCCGCCATGTTTATGTTACAAGGTGTTGCATTTCGGGAATGTTCCGGGCGAGTTCGGGCGTGTTCGGGAAAGTGCGGGCGGTTTCGGCGGACAACCGTCAATTTAATTCGAAAAGTCGCCCGAACTCGCCCGTATATATGCGGGCGTTTGCGGCTTATCGGCACCCTCTTGCTCTGCACCTTGACTCCCATTGCAAAAAGAAAGAGCCCTGGGGTGAGGTTGCCTGGGGACTTGTAAATGTTATAAAAATTTTCGCTTGCAAACATAGGGGACCTCTTACTGCTCCGCAACCCTTTATATATTGATCTGTAGCTAGCCAGCTGCAACAACACCTGTCTGTGTAACTTTATGCTTACTGTGCCATGGTTGAGAAATGTCATCACAGTCAACATACATTACATTCAACAAAAGATTTTGGCTAGCTATAGCCCTGAAAATACAGGCACATTAATATAGGAAAGAATAGCACGTCCTTACTTTAAATTTGCCAGATTAAAATATCACAGAGAAAACAAGAAGTCGGCACTTCAACTCGGCATGCTTCTTTTTGTCGAATGAGGTTTTGATGTATAGAATAAATTTTAACGCCGTAATTTTGCAGAATGTTGTATTCCGTGCTTTACTATACTACGAGATACTTCCTGGTCAAATTATCATCTTTGCAAAACATCTTTTAGCCATAATCTGTATGCTTGGCCTCCAATTGCACTGTTCCGTACGATGTCATTCGCTGTACGAAGTTGGGCTTTTTTGCCGTAGCGCTCTGAGAGTGACCATCTTCGTACAACTAGAAATTAAAAGAAAGGTTGCGAAGCATTTCGCTAGTTGCAAGCAAAATTAAACTATCCAATATTTTGTCCCTAGTGCTTTTTGTTTCTCTGGCGCTAACATCTTCCGAAATACATCAAAATTGATAGCGTAGAAGAACCCTGGGGACGAGGTAGGGAAATGAACGCTCTGCGCAGAACAATTCGTTGCGCAAAAACAGTTTGTTTTTTTGCGAATAGACTGCGCGAGTATTTGATGTGCGTGGCGGATATTTCTTTTCAAAATGTGCGAGAAAATTAGATTACGCGAAACTAACAAAAACAAATAACGAGTTTTAAAATTTTGTACCACCTTTTCCCACAGAATGATAAAAATAAAGAGCGCAATACAAAATTACACTTTTTGCAGTATTCTGAAAGAAGTTGGTCTTAACGTTAACGATTTCGAAGATGACCTTACAACAAACGTAAAAATAATGGCACTAGAAGCCACAGAATCTGTTGAAACGAATTTCGAAAACTCACGGGAAACAATTAAAACAAAAACAAACAAATCAAAACAGTTTTTTAACTTTATCAAGATTTATTAAATAGCTTCAATATTGGACAGAAAAAAAACAATAACGGTTTCGCTTTCTTTTCACCACACGCATTGGAAGATTACATCACTCACTCCCATTGTACACAATCTAAAAGAAAAAGAAAACATTTTCATATAGTGAAGTTTCCAGTGCCTTTAAGGGATGGCCAAGTCAATGGAATTGAAAGCACTGTTTTTCATCTCATAAATAATTAAGGCAAGTTTGGTAAAGTATGAAAGAAAAAACTAAACAATTTGGCAACTTTACTAATTTTAGATGCAAAGTTCCAACCATACCAACAGTTTCCAAATCTGACAAAATCATTCTAAAAGTGTTTTTTTCAGGATTTGATTGATGCAAGGCCAAGGGAAATTAAATAAGTTTATCGTCCTAGACACATTCAAAAACACATGCTTCTCATCATTCGTTTTTTTTTTCAACCAACATTAATGCAATCACCCAGAGGAAATTATAATGTCTCTTGCCTGTGTCATCCAGTTTGCTTAAATCAATGCGCAACACAAAGTTTTAGAAGCTAAGTACACAAATACAAAAATATTACAAGTGCTGAACTTTGGCAATCATATTTTACAATCAGACCATTTTGAAAACTATGCTGAATGATCTCTTTTATTAAGTTCATCGCTATAGAATAGCACCTTGGGTAGGATTCTGTGTTTATCAAATGGTTTATCATAAATAAAATGGTAATTTTTTACACAAATAATTTTAAAAATAATGAACTTTTTTATGTGGGTTCTCAAACACAAGTGGCCAGTGGACAAGAAACTGTAATGTTATTTCCCTTGGTCTAATATTCCTGAGAGTATTCTAAAATTACAAGCAGAAATGCCCACACCTTTTAGAGGACGTGTGCGGCTTAGGCATCCTTGGAGTTCTGTTTAAATGACAGTTTTAATGTCGTTTTAAACCTTGTCCTCAGGGCGTACGGACAACTAAATCATATTTTGCAATCAGACCCTTTTGAAAACTATGCTGAATCATGCTTATTATCAAATTCATCACTATAGAATAGCACCTTGGATAGGATTCTGTGTTGGATGAATAAAATGACTGACAAATGGTTTATCGTAAATAAAATGGTAATTTTTACACAAATAATTTTTAAAATAATGAACTTTTTTATGTTGGTTCTCAAACACACGTGGGCGGTGGACAAGAAACTGTGATGTCATTTCTCTTGGTCTATTATTCCTGAGAATATTCTAAAATTACAAGCAGTTTCGAAAATGCCCACACCTTTAGAGGACGTGTGCGGCTTGGGCATCCTTGGAGTTCTGTTTAAATGACAGTTTTAATGTTGTTTTAAACCTTGTCCTCAACTAATTCCTATTGACAATTACATTGCTGCTGGTTTGATAGCAAAAGTGGATATCTATATTATAATACCCGTATACGTCTGTCTGTCTGTTTGTCTGTCTGTCACGCAAAATGGTAACCGCATTAGCGAGACAAACAAAATGCGGCAAATAAACAACGGCGAACCCGTGGATGTATCCACGGGCTATCGACTAGTTTTTTTAATTACTGTAACCTAAACGGTTGGTCGGCTCACTCTCAGAGCTATTTGTTTTGTCTGCGCCCTAGCTACAGGTTTTTCTATAGCTGGCTATCAGTCAGGTAGTAATACAGCTTTTCCATATGTATTCTACAAATTACTTTCAATTCTTTTATACAAAAAACAGAGCTAGCTAGCTACCTTTTGTGTTTAAGCAGCCCTCTGAATTAGCGAGAATGTTCGATGGCAAAAATTTGCCGCCGTTAAGTCAGCTTCGACGGCAAAACAAAAATCACGACGGCAAAATTTTGCCGTCGTGGAAGATTTTAACGACGGCAAAACTAACTAATTAAATTTATTGGGGAGACTGGACATGTCCGTAGCTCGTTTCGAACTTTCGTTGGACAAAACGTCCGATAGATTTCCGTCTTGGTCGGACACCCCCCACTTTCAGATCTCAGAATTATTGAATAGTCCTGGTTCTTTTAATCCACGAGCAAGCCTATTCGTAGCCAACCTGATCATCCTAGCTAATTCACCGACTCCTGACTTAGTTAAAAGAACTACGTAGACATGAATCTCTTTTGCCTGGCCCCTTCGTCGTTGGTAACCAGGTCTTACACAAGAAATCCAGCCATGCGGTTCTTAACTAATGCGGAGGTGAACGCCGACGGAGCACGGATGAAGCAAGTCCGCAAAACTGCACTTACAGGCGGAACAGACATTTTATCATGGATTTAATTGTAGATAATTTTTTCATTTGACAAAACAATTGGAAACCATAGCAGGTCCGAATTTAATGGTTTTTTCTCTTTATGCTACAACAAGTGTTATTCAAACAATTTTAAAAACGAAACCCACGTGCGGTAAATTTTTTTCTGTATTATGAAAATGACAGTATAGTCATGCATACTATTTCGGACATGTAGAAAAGGAAGTTAAGATTGAGAGAGTCGCTATACGTAGACGCTCGATCATCGTGTTTGGGGTTCACGATTCAAAACGTCCCCCACTTTTCTACCGCAAAATGAATGCGCAACATCGCACGCGTAACATCCTTTGCACGTGCGTTTTACATCGTACGCGTTACTTGATTCAAATATTTCTGAAAAAGACTGATGCGTGGTATGATCTAACAAAGACTTGTTTGACGAAATAAATAAGTAGCTAGCAAGATTAGTAAGTTGGAAATGAGTACTTTTATTTTTGTGCAGTCTATAAACCACGACGGCAAAATTTTGCCGTCGTGGAGGTCGACCACGACGGCATTCACGACGGCAAAAGCTGAATGCCGTCGTGAATTCAGAGGGCTGTTAAGCCTTACCTTGATTTGGATAAAACCAATTAAAATTGATAATATTGTATTCTTACATCTTCTTAGAAACAATAAAATAAAACACAGCTCGGCGCGTTATAATTGTACAAATTACTTCAATCTTTCTTTAGAAAAGGGTAGCTTACACATGAGCTTTCCAATCCAACTCAAATCTCCAGAAAAAGCACAGCAACAAAAAAGCTTAAAATACACAAGTAAAGTCGATTAGAAACAGGACTAGCAATAAATTATTTCAAAAGAAGAAAACAGTTTCAATACTACTATTTTTCATTAAAATACAACTATAATAGTATTAGAAGCAAAATTGCAAAATAATTAATTAATTATTTATAAAATAATTAGCTATAATACAAAGAAATAAGGCATATTTTAGGTCTGTAAAATATACGTGTCTAATATGCCGACTACCGTTTCTTGTGCACAGCATATTCCTCTCTGCGTGTTCAAGTTCGGCAGACGTATAATCTGGACTAAAAGATGGGGGGGGGGGGGGGCAAAATCCCGGGGTGGGGGAGTACGAGCCGTACTTATTGCCTTTTTTACTAGAGTTATACTTTAACCCCTCGGTCCAAACTTATTTGTTTTTTTAGAAAAAAAAATACCCTAGCTTTATGTGCAAAAATATCAGTCCTATTTCTTTACGCTGATTTTATATGACTTTTTTTCTATCGAAATTTTGAGAATCTCAATAATTCTCTTGGTATACCTCGCGTGAAGCAAACGTGCTCCACAATTTCGCTTCGCAAAAATGACCATCTTCGTACAGCGGCGAATTTCGTCATAAAAAGAAACTTTCAAAAAGAAAAGAAAATACTTTTATTTCATTTTCAAAAAGAATACATTTATTTTACGATCTAGATGATGCATGAGTCGAAAATTACAGAACCAACTGGAGTCTCATCACCAATTACATTCGGATGAAGTACCCATGCGAATTCGATACAGGGAGATGGTCCTTAAACCACATTCAGTTTTTGTTGGTGCAAATTATTGATAGAATAAACAAAAAAATCGATGTAAAGGACATAATGATAATATATAGTAGTCTTCATCTGTGTCTTGGTATTTGTGCCTGAAAAAAACTTATCCTATTATTTACGTGTGTGGGGTTTACAGGCCACCTGGAGGTAGTGATTTGCAGAGTACCGAAAACCTGTGTACTCATTTTAAACAATGTTTTAATAAACTCCCAAAAGAAAAAGAAGTTTTTATCTTGAGAGATTTTAACTGTAACATGCTTTCAAAATATGCTCTTTCCTCCAAAATAAAGGAATTATGCTCCACTCTTTTCCTATAACAACATATTACGGAGCCAACACGTGTTACTGAAAATAGTAGCACTCTTATAGACTTGATACTTTCTAACAGTTCTTGTATTTCTAAAACTGGTGTCATGGATTTAGGCATCAGTGATCACAATTTAGTTTATGTGATCAGGAAATTCAAAAGGCCAAAATTTGAACCTAAAACTATCAAGGTTCGTAGCTACAAGAACTTCAGTGAAGAGGATTTTCTGAAGGACCTCAGGAATTTAGACTGGTCATTTTTTAATAATTATGATGACCTTGATGAAGCATGTGAGAAACTGAATAAAAATGTTAAAACAGTGGCTGACAAACATGCCCCTTTCAAAACACATAGATTTTCTGGCCGTGTTGAGGCATGGGTCACTGATGAATTAATAATAGCCATCAAAGAAAGAGACTTCTTAAAACGGAAAGCATCAAAAACAAAATCCATCATAGACTGGGAAGCTTTCAAACAAAAAAAGAACCAGGTAATAGGTCTCAAAAATCGACTCAAAAAGGAGTACTATAATGACGTTTTGCAGGACTTTCAAAAACGGCCAAAACAACTTTGGAAAACTCTAAAAAAACTGGTTCCTGATAAGTCAGGCAATACTACCTCGATAAAACGAGTAGTCCAAAACGATGGTCAGAAACTTCTCACCCAAATTTCCAACACATTCAATTCATTTTTTGTCAGTGTTGGTGCCAAACTAGCCTCTAAATTTTCTCCTGACACTACTAATGTTAATCCAACCTGTTAGCGGACACGATTTTCGGTGGGCTCGTATTGAGACCAAAAGTGTCGAAAAAATAATTAGTTCACTAAAACTTAATAAAGCTACAGGCTTGGACGGAATTGGTTCACGACTGCTAAAAGCAGGTTCGTCAGTTTTAAGTATTTATTTATCAAGTCTTTTCAACAAATCTTTATTTACTGGTTATGTACCTAAATGTTGGAAGACTAAAAGGGTCTCGCCTATTTTTAAAAGTGGCAATAAAACAGATCCTACTAATTATCGGCCTATCTCCATTTTGCCAATTCCTATGAAATTTTTTGAAAAGTTAGTGCATGAGCAAATGTCTCATTTTATTTCTGAGCACAACTTCCTGAATGACAGACAGTCCGGATTTCGAAAACTCTTTTCCACAGAAACTGCAGTAGTCGATGTCTCTGATTTTATTCTTACTGAGCTCGACCAACATAACTTTGTTTGTGCTGTGCTCATTGACCTTAAAAAAGCTTTTGACATTGTTAATCATAAAATTTTGTAAAAAAAACTATGGTGTTTTGGCATCAGAGATGCTGCCTTTGACTGGTTCGAGTCCTACTTAACGGGCCGAATGCAGCCGACTCTTGTAAACGACACAGGATCAGATCTGCTTCATGAAGACGCTTTTGGGGTGCCGCAGGGATCTTTGTTGGGACCCCTGCTCTTTCTTTTGTATATTGATGACTTAAAATCTGTCATCAATTCAAACTACCACCTATATGCAGATTATACAATAATTATTTCGTCCCATAAAAACTTGGATACCCTTGTCTCCCAGGTCGAGTTAGAACTTTCGCAAGTCGACCTCTGGCTGAATAATAACAAAATGACTATTAATACGGACAAAACTGAAACAATCTTTTTCGGCAACCACAGCCAGTTAAAAAAAGTTGAGAACAAAACTATCAACTATATGGGTATTCCTTTGAAGAGGAGCGAAAAAGTTAAATATCTTGGGGTAACATTTGATCAAAAAATGCAATGGGAAGAGCACATTAATGACATAAATAGAAAAATACTAATTAAATATTCTAAAATTAGAACCATTGCATCCTGTTTAACACCTCACACAAAAAAACTTTTAATTAATGCACTTGTCATGCCATATTTCAACTACTGCTCCTCGGCATGGGCTTGTGCCACCCAAGGTAGATTGGGAAAACTAGAAAAACGATTAAAATGTGTCCGTACCTTTCTTGGGAAAGAGAGGGAATATTCAATGAATAATTTACTCATCAAAAAACGATGCCATATTAGTTTTCAAAGCCATGAATCACATTGCTCCTGATTACATGCGCTCAAAATTCCTTTTGACAAAAAACTGTCATAATCATCAAACAAGAGGAGCTTCAAAAAACAGGTTCACACTTCCCACACGGAATTTGGCAAAAAAGCCTTCCCATTTAGAGCTGCAAAAGTGTGGAATAATCTTCCAGACCAAGTGACCTGTGATGGAAGTCTGCTTTCGTTTAAGACTTCCATCTCTAATGTATTTGGTAAATTCTAATGGAGATCACTTTTTAACTTTTTTAATTTTTGTTTTTCATTCTTTTTCTTTTCAATTTTCACAGATTATAAATGTTACTATGTTTGATTGAGCTGAGGCAGTCTAAGGTTTATCATTTTTTGTTTCTTTTTTGTTCTAGTGCCCCCCCCCCCCAGTGGAAACAATCCACTAACTATAGGTTTTTGTGATTTTCTGGGCTAGCCACTTTAAATATTTATTATTATTATTATTATTATTATTTTATTAAGTTGTACGAAGTTGGTTCGAGTCAGAAAAATTCAAGTTAAGAAGTGAAGTAGGCCCAACCTCGTACACGGTTATCTCAGTTGTACGAAGTTGGTATGGTTAAAAAAAAATCAACTAAATTAGAAGAAGTGAAGTAGGCCCAACCTCGTATAGAGTATTTGAAGTCGTACGAAGTTGGTATGGATTAAAAAGAATCAAGTTAAGTGAGAGCAATGACATTGGCCCAACCTCGTACACAGTTATTTAGGTTGTACGAAGTTGGTACAATCATTAGATGACGGTCAAAAATTAACGTTCAGAGAATATTTAAGATGTTATCATGCTTACTGAATGTATTTAACAATGTTTAGATATTCATTTCTAAACCAAATTATTCGTTGCATAATTTTTGTACAGCAATTGTAATGCCCATTTTCGTACAAAATTGCCCATCTTCGTACAAGCGCGAAAAATGACCAACCTCGTACAACGGGTCAATTTCGTACGGAACAGCACGGCAGTTGCACACGGTCAACGTTGCAACTTTTTTGGAAACACATGTAATACAAGGAACGTGGCTAGTGCACCGGTACCGGTTCTTTAAGCTCAAAATCGCTTAAAGAACCGGTAAATTTAAAAATGGCATGTGCGCAACGATATTTAAGAAATTGACATGATATTTGTAACTGAATGAAGTATTACACCTTCTGGATCTCAACAATGCAGTTTTTTTGCTAAATAATCAACATGAATGGCGTATAAGAGCTACCGGTGCTTTAAGCTGAAAACGTTCTGAAGCTTAAAGTGCCGGGTTTTTTCGTAAAAATTAGAGTGCCGGTTTTTTTTGCAGTGATACTTAGAGAACCGGTTTTTTTCGTAAAAGTTAGAGTGCCGGTTTTATTGCAGTGATACTTAGAGAACCGTTTTTTTTCGTAAAGTTAGAGTGCCGGTTTTTTTGAAGATACTCATTAGACTTAGAGTGCCGGTTCTTTTGTAGGAGACAATGTTACCTTAGAGTGCCGGTTTTTTTGTAGGAGACAAGGGTTACCTTAGAGTGCCGGGTTTTTTTGCAGTGATACTTAGAGAACCGGTTTTTTTCGTAAAAGTTAGAGTGCCGGTTTTTTTTGCAGTGATACTTAGAGAACCGGTTTTTTTCGTAAAAGTTAGAGTGCCGGTTTTTTTGCAGTGATACTTAGAGAACCGTTTTTTTTCGTAAAGTTAGAGTGCCGGTTTTTTTGAAGATACTCATTAGACTTAGAGTGCCGGGTTTTTTGTAGGAGACAATGTTACCTTAGAGTGCCGGTTTTTTTGTAGGAGACAAGGGTTACCTTAGAGTGCCGGGTTTTTTTGCAGTGATACTTAGAGAACCGGTTTTTTTCGTAAAAGTTAGAGTGCCGGTTTTTTTGAAGATACTCATTAGACTTAGAGTGCCGGGTTTTTTGTAGGAGACAATGTTACCTTAGAGTGCCGGTTTTTTTGTAGGAGACAAGGGTTACCTTAGAGTGCCGGGTTTTTTTGCAGTGATACTTAGAGAACCGGTTTTTTTCGTAAAAGTTAGAGTGCCGGTTTTTTTGCAGTGATACTTAGAGAACCGTTTTTTTTCGTAAAGTTAGAGTGCCGGTTTTTTTGAAGATACTCATTAGACTTAGAGTGCCGGTTTTTTTGTAGGAGACAATGTTACCTTAGAGTGCCGGTTTTTTTGTAGGAGACAAGGGTTACCTTAGAGTGCCGGGTTTTTTTGCAGTGATACTTAGAGAACCGTTTTTTTTCGTAAAGTTAGAGTGCCGGTTTTTTTGAAGATACTCATTAGACTTAGAGTGCCGGGTTTTTTGTAGGAGACAATGTTACCTTAGAGTGCCGGTTTTTTTGTAGGAGACAAGGGTTACCTTAGAGTGCCGGGTTTTTTTGCAGTGATACTTAGAGAACCGGTTTCTATAGCCACGCCGTAATACAAGCGCGAAACAAGAGACATTGTACAACAAATGTTGTAGCTAGCTAGAGATAGAGAACTTTGTTGTTGTGCAACAGTTGTTCCACAACAACTGTAGCTAGCTAACTAGCTTGACTTGGAAACCAACAACCAAGCTTCTTATTAAAGTCGCAGCTAACAATCCCTAATTACTCCACTTCTCAAACTCTTCTGAACATCTCTCAAAAAATTATGGATGCTCTTGATAAAGGAAATTATGCATGTGGAGTGTTCATTGATCTTCAAAAGGCTTTTGATACAGTTGATCATGAAATTTTGCTTAAAAAGCTTTTTCACTATGCAATTCGTGGTACCCCACTCTCTCTATTTAAGTCTTATTTAACAGGACGTCAACAGTTTGTATCCATCAATGGAGATATGTCAACTAGTAATCTTATCAGGCATGGTGTCCCTCGGGGCTCTGTTTTAGGACCTCTTTTATTTTTAATTTATATTAACGACCTGCATTGTTCAATTAATTTTTCTTTGGTGATGACACCAATCTCTTAAACTTCAGTAAATCTTTGAAACAACTGGCCAAACAAATGAATTTAGACCTCAAGCTTCTTTGCCATTGGCTCACTGCCAATAAAATTTCTCTTAATGCTAGTAAGACTTAGTACATTGTTTTTAAACATGCACGGAAACC
This sequence comes from Hydractinia echinata, assembly GCA_030067915.1. NCBI lineage: Eukaryota > Metazoa > Cnidaria > Hydrozoa > Anthoathecata > Hydractiniidae > Hydractinia > Hydractinia echinata. Next base: position 1,458 of record JASGCC010005224.1, on the reverse strand, counting down.
TCTTAATTACGATTTTAGGCTTTTTATCAATGTTAAAAGGCTTATACCTAGTTATTGTATTAAATATCTTGGTGTTCTATTAGATTCTGATTTAAGCTGGAAGTCTCAGATCAATGATACTGTTGCCAAGCTCAAGAGGGCTAATGGAGCTTTAGCTAAACTTCGTCACTTTGTGCCTATAAATGTTCTTGTTCTAGTTTACTATGCCATTTTTCATTCACACTTGCAATATTGTAATCAAATTTGGGGTCAGCCTAACAGTCTTGATGTTAATCGTATTACTTTTTTTTTATTATTATTCTCGGCTTAACGTCCATTTTCCATGCTAGCATGGGTTGGACGGGGTATATTAATGACCCTCTTCCAATCTGATCTAGACTGTGTTAGATCTAAACTCAACTTCCTCTGTATCAAGTCTGTCCTTATAACCTCCTGCCAAGTCTTTCTCGGTCTGCCTCTGGGCTTTGCCCCAGGAACTATCAAGTCTCTACACTTTCTTACCCAATTATCCTCCTCCATTCTTTCCAAGTGCCCCAGCCAATTCAATCTTCTTATCTGGATAACATCTTTAATTCTACGGAGACTTAGCCTGCTTCTTAGCTCATCTGAACTCTTTCTGTCTCTCAGACTGGCGTTACACATCCACCTAACCATTCTCATATCATTCCTTTCTAAACGGTCAAGATCTTCCTGCTTCACTGCCCATGTCTCACTACCGTACAACATAACACTTCTTACACAGGCCTCATACAACCTACCTTTTACCTCAATTGACAAGACTCTGCTATTCAACAAAGGAAGTAACTCTCTGAACTTTTTCCAAGCAGAACCTATCCTGCAAGTAACACTTCTTCCAACACCCCCTTCACTGCCCAACATATCACCTAAGTAACAGAAGTTCTCAACTATCTCTAACGAGCCACTGTTGTACATCATTAAAGCTGGAAGTACTTCATTCTCTATAATCTCACCTTTGCAACGCTTGCATACAAACTGAATGTCAGCTCTTAACCTTCCACCAAAACTACTGCACTTCTTATGTACCCAATGCTTGCAAGTCTGACAAAAAATTGAGTTACTACCAACCCCTTTCCTGCAAACTCCACAAGGCCACTTTCCAACTACAAGGTCACACTTGGCTGCAATGCTACTAATCATGACTTTAGACTTTGCTGTGTTTACCTTTAGCCCTTTCTCTTCTAGTCCTTTCTTCCACTTCTCAAACTTTTCAACTAATTCTTCCATCGACTCTGCTATGAGAACCAAATCATCTGCATACAATAACTCCCATGGACAACCTGTTCTGAACTCCATCGACAGCGCTTCTAAGACTAGAACAAACAACAAAGGACTAAGGACAGAACCCTGATGTACACCAACATTTACACTAAATTCATCACTAAGTGAATCGTTAATCCTGACACGACTTCTAGCATTGCTGTACATAGACTGTACCAT